>BJBW01007831.1:58863-70893 GCA_004320125.1 Scolopax mira
ACTGGAAAAAGACTGGCCCCATCCTCCTGACACCCACCCATGAAGGATTTATAGGCCTTGATCAGATCCCCCCTCAGTCTTCTCTTCTCCAGACTAAAAAGACCCAAGTTCTTCAGCCTTCCTCAGCAGAGAGAAGCTCCAGTCCCTTGATCATCTGTGTAGCCCTCTGCTGTCCCCTCTCCAGAAGTTCCCTGTTCTTCTGGAACTGGAGAGCCCAGAACTGGTGCCAGTGCTCCATCTGGGGCCTCCCCAGGGCAGAGCAGAGGCGGAGGATGACCTCCCTCCACCTGCTGGTCACCCTCTTCCTGCTGCCCCCCAGGATGACATTGGCCTTCTTGACCATTGCTGGCTCCTGGGCATCCTGTTGTCCATCAGGACTCCCAGGTCTTTCTCCTCAGGGCCGCTCTCCAGCAGGTCACCCCCAACCTGTCCTGGTGCAGGGGGTTATTCCTGGCACCACCCTGCACCTCCTCAGCCCAGGACCTCTTGTTTTTTTCACCATCCCACCACCCCACCCCACCAATTATTACATAGCACTTAACGCAGAGGGGGAAAATATTCCTTTGATGGCACAGAGTCCTCTCTGGATATTTTTGTTCCACGAGCATCAAACTGAGTGAAAGCAGGCCTCGACGTCTTCGTTTCGCCGCCATTCCTTACCCCACGTCGTTTCTCCTCCCCTCCTCAGCTTTTCAAATCCAGCCCCCTCTACAGATATCCTTTTTAGGGCCAAAACTTCATATCCCTCGATGGGTTTCGTTGCTTCCAGAAGAGGTTAATCTCCACCGGGGTTATGAAATCACCTCACATGCTTGAGTGGCATTACCCACCGTCGATAGCGCCCTTCGATCCCCGTTGAGCTCCTTTGTTGGAGGCAACCCCTTCTCCTTCTTCTTCTAAGCTGATTTCTCATGCCACATCATTCAAGTCCCACGTCCCCCGGGGTAAAAATGACTGGGGGGATAGAAAGGGGGGTGTGGGGTGGGGGGGTTGGGTGGAGAAATAAATGGCAGCCAGGAGGCCAACTAAACTGTCTGACTATTAATGGTCCTGTTAGTTGCAAATTTACTTTACCACAAAGCCCCCAGCGTGTAATCCTTCGATGAATGCCTTTGATTGTGAGGGAATATTTACAGCTGACCCTGCCAGCAGCCTCCAAACCTGCAACGGGCCTCCTGGCCCACATTAAATCCCCTGGCATCTGTCCCCGGGTTCTTATCAAGCACATGCTCTTGGTGGGGCAGGGTTTGGGGCTGGAGGCGCTCGCGGACGCGGTGGGGGCCTTGAAGAATAAATCCCCGCATTCCTGTGAAATGCTAATTCTCCTGGAGGTCATCACGCAGGGAGGAGCCTTACAGTTTGTACCTGTCTCCGGGCATCGCCGTCCCCAGGGAGGTTTCCAGATGGCTTTGATCCCCAACCAGCCGTCCCCTCCCCGTGGCAGGTCCTGCCATTGGACCACCCTTCACCGGGGACAATCTTCTTCTTGGCCACTCTTTGTTGTGGCATTTTCCCAGGCGTGCCTGAGTGGCATGACGTGATTTTTATGATGATTTTTATCTCAGTTCAGCCCCTCTCATGGCTTGAGTTTGTCCCCAGGTTGCTCTGATTGAGCGTGTTGTCTTTGGAGAGACCCTCATGTCATCACGGAGAACTTCTGGAGAGGTTACCACAGAGGGCTACGAAGATGATGAGGGCACTAGAACATCTCTCTGATGAGGAAAGGCTGAAGGATTTGGGACTTTTTAGTCTGGAGAAGACTGAGGGGGGATCTGATCAAGGCCTAAATCCTTCAAGGGTGGGTGTCAGGAGGATGGGGCCGGTCTCTTTTCAGTGCCCAGGGACAGGACAAGAGGAAACAGGCACAAACTTGACCATAAGAAGTTCCACCTAAACATGAGGAGGAACTTCTTTCCTGTGAGGGTGTCAGAGCCCTGGCAGAGGCTGCCCGGAGAAGTGGTGGAGTCTCCATCTCTGGAGACATTCAAACCCCATCTGGCCATGCCCCTGCAACCTGCTGTAGGTGGCCCTCCTTTGGCAGGGGGTTGGACTAGAAGATCTCCAGAGGTCCCTCCTAACCCCATCTCATTCTCTGATTCTATGATCTTGCCCCATCTCCAGCCACAGCGGAGCTGAAAAGCACAGGCTCAAGGCCAAGAAGAACTCAGTGTGTCCTCATTTCTGTTCCCCATGTTCAAGTGGTTAAACCTAATTCAGCAGCTTGTCATTCCCAGCACATCTCATGGTACTTGAGATGGAACCAGGCCACTTGGCTGTTTTGTGTGGGACAGAAGATCCAGTGGTGGGTGGTGGGCCTGCTGGATGCACTCTGCAGACAAAGATCTTTAGGTCTGTGCCGAGGAATGACGTATATTTGCTCTCTTCTTACATTTTTTACCCAAACTCCACGCTTTTCCATCTGAGTTGGATGAATGCTGAACATGTTTGGGCTTGAACATGGATTTGGAGCTGAGCCCGTTGGCAGGGCAGAGATGCCGGGGGTGGCCAAGGGGATGTTTGCTTCTGCTCCTTTCAGAGATCCTATTTTGGTGAGGGATGGGTGAAACATCTCAAGAAGTTTGTGATAACTTGACCTTTTGGATGCTGAGCCCCAAGTGGTGCTTCTGCCTCACTCTCCTGCATCCAGGGAGACCCAGGTCCAGGTTGCCCAGAGAAGCTGTGGCTGCCCCATCCCTGGAGACCTTCAAGACCAGGCTGGAGGAGGCTTTGAGCAACATGGTCTGGTGGGACCTGCCCTGCCCAGGTATTGAAGGTCACTTCCAACCCAAACCATTCTATGATTCTATGATTCTAAAAGATTTTGCAAGTTGGCATTTTGGCAAAATAATTTGAAAGCTCTCTTTTTTTCCCCAAACTTCCCAGACTAAAGCCCAAACCAGCCAACCAGAGCTTGATTTTCAACACTCCTAAATCCACTTCAGATTTATCTCACTGGGACTCGGGCTTTCAAAACTGATCCTTGAAACCAAACCATGAAACTGCACGTGGCACTCGACTTCCCAGTGCCTGCAGGGAATGAGTTATTTATTAAAACCAATTAATCTGTTATTTCCTTTAGCAAAGCCCTATAAAAATATATAATGTCAGTTCTCTACCACTATTGCTAATTTGCACCCAAGCTTTATGGTTGCACATTTCAGATAATTCTTTCTTCCTGGACTGTGCTTGGTCACTTGTGGAGGTTCATCCAGTCTTTGTGGTCCTGAGCACTGGTTTGGCTGGTGTTTAGGAGACCCTTTTGTGGTGTTTTTCTCTGATTCACATTAAAGGGGGGTGGGATTTTAAACCACAAACGTAGACTTCAGGCAGTATCTTCTCTTTTTCAGGGGGGAAAAAAAAAAAAGTGTGACAAACAGTTTGGGGAGAAATAAGCAGCATGGGATGGTGGTGTGTATCATCAAGGTTGATATCATTTGGACTAGATGATCTCCAGAGGTCCCTTCCAACCCCATGTCATTCTGTGATTCTCTAGCACCCTGTTTTTTATTTACCCTCTCCTTTGAACCTTTTGCCTTCTCAAACCTCAGCAGGACGTAATGCTGGGATCTGCCTGAGACAGGGGAGCTGTCCTTGGAGTTATGAAGAGCCTCCTGCTCTCCTCAGATGTTGGCTTTACTTGTACTGACGATATTATTCATTTCATTTTCACCAGCTTGTAGATTTTCCTGGGGGAACCCATCAGTTATCCCATCCCTGAACGCAATCTCAACGAAAAGGAGAACTATCAAATGCATTTGCAGCACATTCCCCATCCCTGGAGGGGTTCAAGGCCAGGTTGGATGGGGCTTTGAGCAACCTGGTCTGGTGGGAGGTCTCTCCATCCACGGCAGGGGGTTGGAACTGGATGATCTTGAAGATCCCTTCCAACCCAACCCATTCTGTGATTCTAAGAAGATGGAAAAGAATGAGATGTTCCTGAGGATATTGGTCCCCCAGGCTCTGCTTCACCCTCTGGCCATTTATTCCTAATTGCCCAACTTCTCCCAGTTGTTCTGTCTATTGAGTGTGTGGATCTTATTAGAAAGAGTCGGTGGCTCTGTAATTAATTAAGAAAAGCTTGGGGCATTTCCTAGTACTTTGTACTCGTGTTCCTGCCTGTGATGTACGGACATTGCTGATATTCAGGAACTCCCAGTCCAAGGACAGACAGACAGACAGACTAAAGTCAGGGCAGAGGCAAAACAAGAGGGTTTTTCTACACAGGTCGGTTTTACGCCGTGTAGATGATATTTTCCAAGGATGATATTTTCCAAGAATGATATTTTCCAAGCAGAGCACCACGTGGGAAGTGCGAGCAGAGACCTGCAGGACAGGGGAGCAGTGGACCCTTGGTCTGGGACAGGGGTGCAGGATCCCACAAACCACCTCCCCGCGCGTAACGCTCCTTCTTTCCGTTCAAAAATCGATTCCACGGCCCCTCCACCCACCCCGTGGCCACACGGACCTCCCCACACGCTGCAGGTCTGGCACCTGACCCAGTCACGGGGTGGCCCGTGGCCGTGGGATGGGGTGGGAGCTGCAGTTGGGCTACCTACCGGAGCCTTGCGTTCGTCCCTACCCATCATATGACCTTCATGTGACTGGGCCCTGCACGGAGCATGTAGAGGAGAGGGGAGGGGGGAGAGGGGGATGGCAGCTCGGTTTGAGAGGATTAGAAAGCCTGGAGAGAGAGGGAGAGCTTTAAAAGTAGGGGGGGGCTTATGCCAGAGTGGACATGATAGCCAAGGGGGAGGTAGCTGGACGATTGGAAAAGGGAGGGAAAGGAGTGAGCCAGGAGGGAGGGATGACATCAGAGGTGACATTTGGGATCAAAGAGGGGAAGTCAGCACTTGTCAGAGCAGGAGAGAGCAGAAACTTGGGGAAAATCTGTGGGAATGAGGATAGGAAGGGATGAAGACAGAAACCACGCGCTGGGATGGTAAATGAAAACGCTGGAAGGGTCACTGTGGACATGAAGTTTGGAAGAGAGGAGATGTTCAGGGCTGTAGCTTCTCTCCACGCCATGAACAGAGAAGTTCTTTGACACAGATTGTGTTGATAGGCATCATCCATCCTCCGTGGATGGATCTGAGCAGATCTCTCTCTCTCTCTTCAGATCAGAGAAGGGCTGCAGAGGTGACAAAGATGGGTCCTACCTGCGAGGTGCAACGTCTGCCAGCGAGGAGGTGGAGGTGCAGGAACCCCTGGAAGAGAAGAACAGGTTTGATCGTGGTTTATCAGCAAATCTAGAGGAGCCCTTGATGAGCCAGAGAAAGATAAAGCAGAGAATTCCTCGATCCCATTTTGGTTAGGAGACACAAGGCAACAAAAGATTGCCTTCCAAGGATGGAAACAGAATTCCCAGTATTTTTAAGTTGCGGACGCAACTGATTGCAAGGGATATTTTTGGTTTCTTTAACCAAAAGCAGGTTTAAAGCCCTATTTCTTGGTCCGGAGCCAGACAGGTCAGAGCAAACGCAAAACCCAGGGGTTTAACTCATCCCCAAGATCAGGCACTTACACCATGTCTTTATTTACTGTTTTACTCATCGAGGTGATTGGCTGCTGGCAATTAAAGCCAGGACCCAGCAGTCAGAGACCTGCACCACCTACGTAAATGGTTTGCTGGCAAGAAATCCCTCAAATAAATAAACAAAAACTTGGGTTACAAGGTTATTTAATCACACGGGAGGTTTATTTTATGGGTGATTCCCTCCTCACTGGGCGCGCGGGGTGGGGGGGTGGCTGAATCCTTCATCTCTGGAAGAGGAAAAGCCCTGTTTTCCTCTTCCCCCAAAAAGAGAAGTGAATAGACAGCGTAGTTAAACTCTGCTTGTAAAGAACTGTCTATGTTGTAGGACAAGGATTCAAAGGAATTCCAGCAACATATAACATAATTGAGATCTTTAAGTGATCGAGTGCAGAGTAAATCTCCCGTAGAGTCTTGACCTGTTGACGATGGTCACTCATAGAATCATAGAAGGGTTTGAGTTGGAAGGGGCCTTAAAGATCATCTCATTCCCACCCCCCTGCCATGGGCAGGGACACCTCCCACCAGACCAGGTTGCTCCAAGCTCCCTCCAACCTGCCCTTGAACCCCTCCAGGGATGGGGCAGCCACAGCTTCTCTGGGCAACCTGGGCCAGGCTCTCACCACCCTCACACCAAAGAAGTTCTTCCCCACATCTCATCTCCATCTCCCCTCTTTCAGTGTCAAACCCTTCCCCCTCATCCTATGGCTCCCCTCCCTGATCAAGAGTCTCTCACCAGCTTTCCTGTAGGCTCCCTTCAGATACTGGAAGGGACTCTCAGGTCTCCCTGGAGCCTTCTATTCTCCAGGCTGAACTTCCCACCTCCCTCAACCTGTCCTCACAGCAGAGGGGCTCCAGTCCTCCCAGCATCTTCGCCATCTCCTCTGGACCTGCTCCAGCAGGTCCATGTCCTTCCTGTGCTGAGGACTCCAGAGCTGGACACAGTAGTCCAGGTGGAGGTCTCTTGGTGTGGCAGTTCTCTGAAGGCTGGAGAGCTTTCAGCATTTTCAGCTCCAGCATTCAAGCTGGTTTCAATTTAAAATGAATTTTGGGCGCCTTTGAGATTTTTTTGCTGAACCATTAGGAAAAAGCAACCCATTTGTATGCAATTTTGTGAATGACAGTTAATATCCCCACATAACCTTTGGGCTGCAGAAACCGGGTCTGTGCGATAAATGCCAAGAAACCTACAACAACAAAAAAAATGAGGACTTGGCTTCGGTTCCTGTGCAAAGAGCAGGTGAAGCCCCCTCCTGTAGCACAGCAAATGTAGGGGATTAGGGCTATGGAGATGATGAGGGGCCTAGAATATCTCTCTGATGAGGACAGGTTGAGGGTCTTGGGACTTTTGAGTCTGGAGAAGACTGAGGGGGGATCTGATCAAGGCCTAGAAATCCTTCAAGGGTGGGTGTCAGGAGGATGGGACCAGGCTTTTTTCAGTGGTGCCCAGGGACAGGACAAGAGGGAACGAGCACAAACTTGAACATAAGAAGTCCCATCTCAACATGACTGCCCTGGCCAGTCTCTGCAGCTCACCTCTCCCTCTGGCCAGGAGGGATGGTGGCTATCAAGGGCGTTGACCGATTGCCACTTAGGATGACTTTTGGCTTGGCAATTCCAGTAGGACTGATAAGGTTGCTTGTTTATTCCCAGCTAAATACAACATTCCTGAACCCATACACACCCCGCTGCTTGCCGGGCTCTTCCAGGGCAGGTTAAACGGGAGCAACCTCCTTCCAGCCCCAGGAGCAGGTCCAGAGGAGAGGTGTGAAACCACCTCATCGTGGGCTGCTTGGCCAAAAACCTGCAGCCGTATCACAAGAGAAGGTGGAAATCATTGCTGTCCTTGTGTCACCCAAGGATGAGAGCAAAGTAGAGGAAGAGTAGAGTGTGAGGTCTTCCTGGGGCTGTTTAGGCTGGAGAAGACGAGACTGAGAGGGGACCTCATCAATGCTGAGCAGTATCTAAAGTGTGGGTGGCAAGAGGGTGGGATCTTCTCAGTGGCACCTGGTGACAGAACAAGGAGCAACAGGCACAAACTTGACCATGGGAAGTTCCATCTCAACATGAGGAGGACCTTCTTTCCTGTGAGGGTGGCAGAGCCCTGGCAGAGGCTGCCCAGAGAGGTGGTGGAGTCTCCTTCTCTGGAGACATTCCAACCCCACCTGGACCCCTTCCTGTGGGACCTGCTCTGGGTGGACCTACTCTGCCAGGGGGTTGGACTAGATCTCCAGAGGTCCCTTCCAACCCCTGCTATTTGGTGATTCTGTGATTTCTGGGCATGCACAGGGCTGTGTGATATGGACAGGGGAGCTGAGAAAGCTGGCGCCGGAGGACTTTAAGGTAAAATCCTACGGAGTTGAGATTCCAGTCGGATTAGGATGCAGCTGCCTCCTACACAGGAGCTTTCAGGACCATGATTTTGGACTTCCATCCCTAGATTTTCTGCCTAGGACCCAAAAACTCTATTTGAGTCAGCTCATGCCAGCTAAATATCCAAGGCAGCTGGTGCACCGGGGGAATTATCTGGGTAAACCTCAAGAAGGGCACATGCTCAGCTGCCTCAGCCCTGATCTCGGCACCAGATAGAGGCCAGGCCGCCGCTGAGAGCAGTTGTTAACTTCTTCCCAACAAAGAGGAAAACATGCTTCTCATTTCCTGACACCATCCGCAGCGGCTCTACCTACCTCTGCGCTTCCACCCCTGCGAGCCCTGATCATAAACACTTCCACGTGTCGGGGAAACAGAAAACGTAAGTTAACAGAAAACTGTTTGTTTTGGATTCGATTGATGAACGTGACGACCATGGGATAATTCCAACCACGTGTCAATGACTTAACGTTTCACATCCCTCTCTCCCAGCTTCCGTGCCCCGCGCGCGGGTAAAGGTGCTTCCCGTGGAACGCTGGATTCCTCCACCAGCTCTGCTCTCCCACGTGGAGAGAGATGTGGAGGAGAAGGAAAAAACGAGGAAGGAGTGGAGTTGGATTCATGGGGGCTGTGAGAGGAGATCCCCACAGTGTGGTGGGGAAGGCCATGGGAGTGCTTGAGGACCTCTGCTTTTGCCAATTGTAATTTATTGCATCTGGCAACTTCGTGCTCTTGGAAACTTGGAAACACTTCGAGAGCGTCGGGAGTCAGCGCTGAGATCTCTTTTTTGCATATTTGTTGTTTCCTCAAAGCCATGAGACCCCAGAGGGTCCTGCTGAAAAATAAAAAGCATCTTGAGTCTCTCAAAATAAGCATCCGCGACCGAAAGCTACTGTGTGTTCTTGTAAGTGTGGGCTGCTAAGTCTCTTTTTTTTTTTTTTTTTTCTACGAGAACCTCATATATAAAAAGAAGGATTAATATTTGCCCACATCCCAGCAGGTTTCCCTGCTTTGAGATCGCTGCTTAGAAGTTCTGTGGAGGCTTCTCAGAAAGCTCCTCCTTGAAAGCAAAGTAAAAAGGCACCTTTTAAGGCAGGTAAATGGAGAGCTGCAGAGTCAGAATTAGAGCTCCGCAGTTTCCGGGCATATAAATATTTGTGATAGTTCAAATATTTTCCTCTTCCCATCAGGGTGAAATCCTAGCTTCAAAGCTTTGGGGTTTTTTAAGCGCTAAACAAGAAGTCCCTAAATAGCCTGGTGGTCAGAGCATTTTCATGGGCGCTAAGTTCTTCTTCTTAGTTCTAAAGGCAGAGTGGAACCCGGAGTCTCTGGTGCCCGGGAGGTGCCTCCACACCAGGCTGTTGGCCCCTCGGGAAGATTAATTCTCTTTTTTTCCACTCAAACTTTTATCCAGGAGCTTTTTTGCTGGAGCCGGGGAGCACTTTCGGGAAACGTTTCGCTTTTATTGAACCGCTGCTATAGGCCCAGTTGCAAACACAGCCTAAAATGGGAAAAAAAAAAATATTTTATTATAACAACTACGTCCTTGATAGTTTTATTTTTTTTTTATAATGGTGCATTTTATAACCGCCCATCTCTGGTCTGATCTCTTGGACGCCTCCGTGAAGCAACGTGCTCCTCTCTCTTCTCATCCTGAGCTGCCATCTAGCTGCAGCCCTTGGGTTTGCTCCTCAATCCAGTCCAAACTGATTCCTGGGCTGCAAAACCACACTCAGCATCAGGAGATGAGGGTTAATAAAAGCGTGTCCCGGCTCCAGTGTCAGTCTTTCCTGACTGAAAAAGGTCTCTCCCCTGCACGGCAAAGGGTTGACCCCTCAGGGCGCCATTTTGTGGGGACAGGCCTTGGGCTGTGGGGAGTCTTGCGAAGGTGCGTGTTTCTGTTTTACCCCAAACCAGAGCAGTGTCTGCGCCCACAGTTATGGAATTAGGTTGGATGAGACCTTTCAGGTCATCAAGTCCAACCATCAGCCCAACACCACTAAACCATGTCACTAAGAACTATATCAACCTGGCTTTTAAATCCCTCCAGGGATGGTGACTCCACCACTGCCCTGGGCAGCCTCTTCCAACATTTAATAACGCTTTCCATTAAGACATTTTTCCCAATATTCATCCTAAACCTCCCCTGGTGCAACTTGAGGCCATTTCCTCTTGTCCCATCACCTGTTTCTTGGGAGAAGGGACCAATCCCCACTGGCTACACCCTCCTTTCAGGGAGTTGGAGAGAGCGAGAAGGTCTCCCCTCAGCCTCCTTTTCTCCAGCCTCAACACCCCCAGCTCCATCAGTTGCTCCTCACAAGACTTGTGCTCCAGACCCCTCACCAGCCCCATTGCCCTTCTCTGGACATGTTCCAGCACCTCCATGTCTTTTTTGTGGTGAGGGACCCAAAACTGGACCCAGCACTTGAGATGGGGCCTCCCCAGTGCCCAGGACAGGGGGACGATCACCTCCCGAGTCCTACTCTCCTCACTGTTCCTGACACAGGCCAAGATGCTGGTGGCCTTCTTGGCCACCTGGGCACGCTGCTGGCTCATGTTGAGCCAACAGTCGACCAACACCCCCAGCTCCTTTTCCACCGGGCAGCTCACAGGGTTGGTGCTTGGTGTGACCCAAGGGCAGGACCCATCACTGGGCCTCGTTGTCCCTCAGCCCAACCAGCCTGTCCCGATCCCTCTCTGGAGCCTTCATGCCCTCAAGGAGATCCCCACTCCCGCCCAACGCGGTGTTGGCTGCGACTGAGGGCGCCCTCCATGCCCGTTGATAAAGGCAATAAAGAGAACAAGCCCCACCGCCTGTCAAAGGTTTGAGACTTTATCGACGGTCCCTCCGGCGCCCTTCGCCCCGCTCTCGGCGCGGCACCTCCGCCACGCTCCCTGGCGGAAATCTCGCGAGAGCTGGCGGCTCTCCCCGCTCCCGGCATGCCTTGCTCTTCCTCTTCCCCGCCGCCGCCCTGAGGTGAGGGAGCCATGGCGGGGCCGGGATCCTCCGCATCCCCTCCCCATCTCCTCCCATCCTGCCGCGGCAGCCCCGGGAAGGCGGCGGAGGGGCGAGGGTTGGGTCCGCCTCACCGGACGCCCCCGGTATTTGCGGGGGAGGAGGGGATGGGGATGGAGGTGGCGGGAAGGGGGAGGGATGAGGTGGAAGCGGCTGTGAGGAGAGGCCATGGCCGCCGTGATGACTCTCTTAGGACACCTTTGGATTTAATTATGAAAACAAAGCGTAGTTTCTGAGCGGTTCCTTGCTAAGGCCAACAATCCTCGTTCTCCTTATTTTAGAAGCTTCCTCTGTGGGTTTTTAATTGATTTATTATTTAATTGCAGTTAAGATCCCAAAATGGTGCGCTACTCCCTGGATCCGGAGAACCCCACCAAATGTGAGTTTTATTTTTTTTTTTTTGTCGGGGAAGTTCGGATTGCACTTCACCAAAACCTTTGAGGCTTTCATTCTAAAAATCGGTCTTTTTTCTCCTCAGCGTGTAAGTCACGGGGATCCAACCTGCGAGTGCATTTCAAGGTAACGCCATCCGCGTAGTAAAAAACGCGAATTTATTCGTTTTGGGGGCTTTATCGTTAGTTTTTGTTAGTATTTTTTTTTGATGAAAGGCCCTTTTTTACTGTACCGTGTCGTCACTTGAAGGTCTTGGGGCAGGTTACGGCCTGCGTTTGCTTGAGCTGCTCTTGGTTTTCATCCCCATGATGTGTCCTAAAGAGCTTCCCTGTCTCATTTGCATAATAAAATACTGCAGGAAAACAGTTGTGGGAGGAATTGGGCTGGTGTTGGATGAGACATCTGTATCTTTTGGCTTAATTTTATATTTTTTCACTTTGTTTTGCAGTTTCATTGTGGTTATAGTTACGCTCTCATTTTCCTACTTACTGTATTGTCATAAACGCAGAGACTTTGTCCTCAAGTTCTGTTTCCGAGCCTTTTCCTCTCCTTTATAATTTATTTTCAGAGATAATATAATTGTTTATAGATTATTTATATATCTTATTTTCTCAACGTTTGCTCTGAGGTGCCACGTTTGACATGTTGGTAGGGATTGATCCTTCAGGCTCCTGCTTTTTTGGGGTTAGTAGCTGAAGAGGAGCTATGAAAAGTATAAATA
>BJBW01007832.1:0-16947 GCA_004320125.1 Scolopax mira
GGTGGTTGAGGCACTATCCCTGGAAATATTCAAGAGATGAGTTGACATGGTGCTCAGGGATATGGATTAGTGTTGGGTTGATGTTGTTTTGGGTGTGGTGTGGGGTTTGTGTGGGGTTTTTTTGTTGGTTTGTTTTTTTCATTGGTTGGACTAGATAATCTTAAAAGTTCCCTTCCAACCTAGGTGATTCTGTGATTCTGTTTATATTGTAGTCTGGCTTTTGAGACCACAGGATAGTACTGGGATAAAAGGAATTCCACAGGGCTGAAATGTCAGAATTCTTTTGGTGTGTCATCAACAGTGCCCAAATACATATGAATGAAGCAGATGTACTGTGTTGTCCTGAAAGGAGAATAACCCTGAATGCAGGATTATTCTTTCTGACCTGTCTCCCTCCCATGCTAAAAGATATATAGAAAAAGCTTACTAAATATTTGTAATTAGTATATAGTCCAGATAAAGGCTTTTTTGCTGATGATTTATTTAGCAAGGGGAATGTTCCTCTTGGGTGTATTCAACAGCATGTGCTACTAGTAATGGAGATCAGCATCAGAGAAATAAATAGAGATTGTGGTCATCCCAGGAGCAAGGAGGTCCCAGCTGCAGGTGTTTGATGTCGGGAACAGATCCTTTGAAGACCATGTGGAGGCTCCTTTCAGGTCAGCTCCAGTCAAGGGCTCGTGTTGCAGCTCCTGCAGGGAAACAAAGCCCAATGCAGCAGGTTTCCTCAGTGGGTTGTATAAATGCAGAAGTTGTGGCAAAAGAATTGCTGGTTTGTGTGTTATGGTTGGTGAAACTAAGGATAGCTTGTTTTGAGTTTGAACAAGAAGTTGAAATCGGTGAAGACATTAGAAGTGAGGCAGTAGTTGAAGACAGGGAAGAGCAACTGTGATGAAATTGTGAGGTGTAAAATGCAGAAGGCAGTAGAAATAAAGGATTAGAGAAAAAACAAACTTTAGACAGTCATTAGTGAAAGTATCTGTACTGCATATTCAGTACAGATAAATAATTTTAAAAAAGTGTTAGATGTGGTTTGGGGAGGGAGGGGAGAACTGTTCAGTGTTCAAGGTCATTTTGCTTTTGGGTTAAATCTGTGAGTTCAGCTTGCTGTTATTGTTAGGACTAACACTGGTATTCGTTATCCAGCCTGGTCTAAGAGGCCAGAGGCTGAGATCTTAAACCGCAGTGGTAAGAGAAGTGCAGAGCTCCTTGGGCTGCTGCTCCTCCTCCCCAGTAGCCCTGTGGTCCCAGTTAAAGCTGTCACCTCTGGTTGCAGGGCGCTGTTGTTCAGCAGCCACAAGGAGGTCACGTAGCACAGATGGTCTTGCTGCCAGGGCAATGAGGGTCTGCAGTCCCCTCGGAGCCTCCTCCCAGATCCCGTGCTCTTCCTTTTCACACAGTTACGTTGGAGACAGTGGAATGAATTCTGATGCTACCAACCCTTTTATCTGGTGTTCGCTGAGGCTTGAAAGCATAAAGCAAAGCTGGTACAAAAAAATACCAGGAGTGAAAGTCATGATGGGGTGCTTAGCAGCTTTATGAAATAGGGCATCACCCTATTTGGTGTTTTCAGGGGGCTTGATGTATCTGCAGCCAGACTGACAGGGGCCCTGACTGCTGTGGAGCTCGAGCTTGAGCTTGAAGAACAAAACTGGGGATGACATTGTCAGTATAGGCAGGGTAGTCATTTGTCATTGTTGTTGTAGCATCACAGCACCCTGCAGTCTCCATGTGTTTTTCCATAGGCTGTCCCGGGGAGGTACAGTTGTGCTGATCTGCGTTAATATTTATGTATGCCATTTAAAATTTCTTCCTAAATACAACAGCTAAGGTCACATGTTCTCTCTTCACCAGCACACGGCCATCTCCTAGTTTATTTCCCCATCCACTGCCATACCCTTCCTCTCCCATTAGCATCTCTGGGAGCTGCAGAGCCATGGCAGCTCACCAGCTCAGACTGGATCAATACAGCCTGACATCTGCCTGATACCTGAGAGCTTTTCTTTATGGCATTTCATTGCTTCTTATATTTTCATTAAGTACCTTTCAGTGTTTTGGCATTTTTTTAATGCTGTCATGTGAGCTCATAGGCAGCAGGGTGTCTTAGCCTGCAGTTAGGAAATTCCTGCTGCTGGAGGAGAGGGAAGTCAGACTGTGGTGACAGGAGTTGGAAAGATCAACTTCAGTTATTGCTACCAGGAGACTCTAGTGTTGTAAATATTTAGATTTTTTCTATAAGCATCTGAAAATTCTTAAGAGTGGATTTAGATCACTGCAGTTTTTGCAATTTTAAGCCAGAGAAACTTTCATATGACTTTTATTGTGTGTGCTGAGGAAAAAATTATAATTTGTCCAGTGCTTTGCACTAGGTTACAAAAAAATAATTCAGGAGCAGTGACCTGTTAGTCTTACTCACCTGCTCTTTGGATGTTTAAAACAATGAAATTGAGGTTTCCTTTCCTTCCTTTTTATTATTTTATTTTAAGCACACAATAGAGAATGATGAGTGTCCAGCACAAGACCAGCCATGTGGTTACAGCTTCAGTCAGTAGAGGGAGTATGGACACCTGGAGTAAAAGCCAATGTAGATACTGCAAAGAGCATCCTGCAGGGGTGAGTGCCTTCCTGGGACTCTCTTGCATAAGAGGAAGGATCTTGATGAAGAAGAAAGAACCTGATGGCTCTGTGAGCCTTCTGCTTGAAGATGATTCATCTCCAAACTGGTGCAAAATCAGAGTGATTTGAGGGCTAAGCTCTGATGAATGGTACCACCCAATAGTTTGAAATTGAAGTAGACAGTCTGAGTTCATGCATTCTTTTACCCTTTGACACTTAGTTTGTGTTTTCAGAGGTAACACTTGGACTCTGTGGCGTCCATTTCCCATCATAATGGAAATGTGGATGACTCGGTGTTTATCAAAAACTTCAAAAGAAATTTGCAATGAAGTTGATAAAAAGTAGATTCTCTTTTTTTTTTTAATAGTTACAGTATCACCTGACTTTCAGTCAGGCACGGTGCAGCCGTGATACAGGATGCTCCTTGTGTTTAGTGCATCCAGTGTTTGTACTTTCTTGTGTTCATTCCCAACCCCAACACCAGGCTGGTGATGTTCTCCATTGACTGCCCCTAATTGGTTCTGCATGACATTTTGCAATCCATTTCAGTTTTATGTTGCCTCTTAAATGCTGGGCAAAACTTCATCAGGGTCCTCATTTGGCTGAATGAAACAAAATGTATCTTAAATAAAATTAATTTGTGTTCATTTTCTGTATGTAAAAGATGACAATGTGATAATGTTGTTTTTCAGGAGCCTAGGAGTTATCAGGCTGTAGCTCTCTGGATTCCTTCAAGTCTGCAGAGTGTGGATTTAGAAATATCAAGAGGAAGAGCTGCAGTATTCCAAACTGGGAAGTTCCCAAAGCCTAAAGGAGGAATTTAGCAACAAATTATGGTAAGAGTCGAGTCTGGCTTGACTGTAGAGTGCTAACGATAGAGGAAGTGAGAAAAATCTGACAAAAATAAAAATGTGGTTGTTATCTTGGACTTCTGTATGTATGGGTGATTTTTTTCCTCCAAATGTTTGGTGTGGGTTTGCCTAGAAAGGCAATGAAAATCAGGACTTTTAAGAGTTGTTTTAGTGGCTATGTAACAATTTGGGATTTAAATGTTGACTTGGTATATTATATTACTATTATTAGAGTATAATACCAATATATGCTCTCAGACTTTGATTGTTGCAAGAGAAAAGAAGCTTTCCTTAGTCTGAGAACATGAAAGGGAAGAGTCCTGCATTATTGGGTGAAGGTGTATTCTGTTTTATGGGGCTAAAGTCCAGCAAAAGCCAGGTGTGTCACTATCTGGCACAGTATGGTTAGAGCTGGCCGCAGTCCAGCATGGGTGCCAGGTTGGCCCTAGAGCTCCAGGCACCATCCTGGAAATGAGATGTGTCAGGGCACTCCTGAGGAGGTAAATCTTCAGATATTAACCCTGCAATCCAGGCTTCATTCCACCTGGACCAACTCCCTAAATTTCTCTTGCCTTAGTTAGGTTCAGTATATCCTCCTGTTAAAGATATTTCCTGTTGATTGTTGCTAGTGTTACGGTATTGAAGTTATCACAGAAACTTGAAAAGGGGGGGTGGGAAGAGAAAAAGGTTATTTCCTGGATTAGTCATTTGGGCTTTGCACCTTACAAGTGAAAAAGTGTGAGGAAAAAATCATACCAGGGCATGCCTTATCAAATAAGTGAGACTCACCTGCAGGTTTGAATGCTCCTGGTGTGTAGTGGCTTCCCTGAAAATACCTGATTTTTCCTGCAGCCAGGGTGCTCTTCTTCTACTTCTTCTACTTCCATTTAAGGTGGCATTCTCTGAAACACATACATGACAGAAGAGAGCAGTAGGCTCTGATGTCAAGATAATTTAATAGCAGAGTAATTTGTCACTTCATTGATGCTGTATTTAAGTGCTGTGTAACAATACAGAATATTTCTGACAAGATTAGATAATGTACTTGTTTTGTCTGGTCTCCAGTAGAGCTTGCTTTAATGGTGGGCCAAATTAACAGTTAATCTAATCAATTAAAGTTAAACATTTGTTCATATATGCCTTCTATTGTAGGTTTTTTTCACCTGAACTTCCTCAAAGCAGCTTTAGCTGTAGCAGGAAGGGAAAATTCTTGCATCAGTCTCCTTTGTTTCATGCATCCAAAGCATCTAAGAGCACTTTGGTTGCATAGAAGCTGTGCTTGACCAGCTTCCTCAGCTGTTTGTAAAACTTTGTAAAGAGTTTCTGCCTGTTTAAATTGGTTTCTGGTTAGAGCACTTAAACTATTTCCCTATTTTTAAAATTGGGTTGGTTTTCTTTAATCTGGGTTGTAGATATTTGTCACTAAGTTTTGTTGAGGGGGGAATTGGGGTGCATACATTGGTAATGGAGGAACTGTCCGTCGCTGGGGAGCGGAGGAGCGTCCTGGCTCTGGAGGCTGAGGTTTCTGACACCAACTCAGAATTTCTCTGCCTGACCTTCAGCTTCCAGTGGGCTTTGCACATTTGCATCTTGGAGGCAGCTGGATGCATTTGAGTAGGATCGTCAAAATAAGGTGACTAATGAGAAATGAGTGTAGTCCTAGTCCTGTGGCAGTGTAGGAGAAAACTCCCATGGACTTGAGTAAAACCAGGATTTAATTTGAGTATGTTCTTCAGGGTTTGTTGTTGCTTTTAAAATGTCTTTCTACAACAGTAATTTTAATTATTGTTTAATTAATTAAAAAAAAAATAAGCTGATGCTTATACTGATAGAGAATTCTTTCTTCCTTCCCTTGTCCCCCATACCATAAAGAACACCTTAAATATTAATTTATTTTTTTAATCTAATCCCACCACATGCCATTGTTAATCCATATGTTTTACTGTCACCCAGGAAAGCTTTGCATATAAAATGTTGACATTATTAAATGAATGTCAGCTGCTGCATACCAGGGCACATTTTTCTGCCTCTCCTGATGTGTGGGATTTTTTATTGTCTCGGGTTTTTTTCCCTTCCTTTCATTCTGACTACCCTGCTATGACTTGTTTCTCATTTGCTCAGCCCTGTAGGGAAGATATTCTGAGAGTTAATATTCATTAGGCAGTAATTAAAACAATGAAGGGTGGAAGTTAATGTAAAATGCTACATTTCTTTTGTAATTTTCAAGAGATAAATCTTCTCCTGCATGTGTCCTCTTTTAGGAAATCTGTCAGAAAGTAATAGGTAGCTTCTTTTTTTTTCCCTGCAGAATCCAGAAATCCAGAAAGGTGTTTTCTCTACTGATATTAAGGGTGGTCTTTTTTCTTGGGGGCATAAGGAAATGGAAGAGCTGTGTGGGAAGACAAGGTGTCTTTTCCCAGGAAGGTGCTTGTTCTGAGCTTAGATGTGATGCTCTTCTGAAAACATGTGCAAAACAGCCTTTAGAGGGATGTAGCAAGAGGAGTGTGGCAAAATAGGGAGAGGGATTACCTGGAGAACCCAAAGGAATAGCTTATGTAAATGGCTGGGGGAAATACCAACCTCTCCAACCCAAACTCTGGAGGGATCCCATTCTGGTGTGTGCCCACAGTGACCAGGCACCACACGTGGGACCCCCACTGTAGGATCAGTCTGTTCCCTGCCATGCTGGGTCACACAGGACATTCAGGGTGCAGTTCACCCTTTGTCATCCCCTTCCCTACTGTCACAGGATGACCTGTAGGAAGGGACCTGTCACACTTCCACCCTCCACCCATGATCTCCTCCTTGATGCCTTAGACATTGGCCAGCTCATGACCAAGTGCCCCCAAGAAATAGTTACTTCTTGTTTGTTTCTTGTTTGTTTGTTTGTTGTTGGTTTTTTTTTCCCTCAGACTTTCAGAGGCCTCATTTTTCATGAATAAAAAATGAGCTGTTCTCCTGGAGCCACGGAGGGAGGAAAGCACTGGCAGCTGGTGTGGCCACTGCTTTTTATTGCTGTGGTTGCTGATGCCTCCGCCTTCCCAGGCAGGAGAACAGGGGAAGAGAGGAAACAGCTCCAGGGTTTAGTCTGGGGCTGTTTCCAGCATGAACTGTCCTGCGTGGGGCTGAGACTGAGCAGCAGCTCACTTTGTAACACCTTGTTTCAAGCAGGTTGCAACTCAGGAATTTAAATGTTTCAGTTTGAGCTGAAATTATCCATGATTTATCTTTTGCTCAGACCACATCTCTGGCTAATCTTGGGGGTTCAGTTTGTTGTAACCAACTGATATTTCAGTGGTGTTCCCTTTTTTTGTGTGTGTGTATTTGTCCAGCTGAACACAGAGTTGTACAATCACTTGTCTTAGCTGAGCATCATGTTTTTTCCATGTTTTTGCAGTTTATCAAGATTATTTTGCATGAACATATTTTTTCTACTTTCCTTGCAGCTCCTCCCAACTTGACATCTTGTTCAGATTTAATAGACATGCTATGTGTATGAGAATGTTGAAGAAAAGCATTTAGCTGCTTGGTGATTGTACTTGTGCTCCCATACTTTGAAGACAGAACTCGATGGATGAGATGAAGGGGTGCTGAACACCCCTTTCTCACCTGTGTGCCTAATAGCAATGCGTTGTCTTACCCACAAAAGTATTTAGTCTGTTCTTCCTGGGCTTTGGGAACTATTATCTCCCTAAACATCATTTGTCCTGGAGATTTCCAGGCTGCCAAGCAAAGCCTTTCATGCAGGTATTGCTTTTGACTATTAAATTTCTACCATAGCTGAGGACAGAGACAGATTCCTTTACCATTTCTGCTTCTTTCTCTTCATCATTCTCTTAACAAGCTCCTGAATTCATTACTCATCTCAACTGGGAACAGGCCAGTCTGCTAGATATAAGTATATTTTTATAATAGTTTCCAAGTCTGCTCTGACATTCAGCTTTCCAATTCTGCATATATGATTACTAGCAATATTTTGATAGACTCTTTAACTGAATGGTTAAAAACTTCATTTACCCAAGCTACACAATTGCTGGAAAAACGATACTGTCAGTATATTGAAGCAAAACTGAAACAGTGAAGTGTGAAATGTCTTGCCCAAGAAGAGAGAGTTTTGGCCCAGAATGTGGCCTTTGTCCACTATATTGAGTACAATTGAGTTCTTCCTTCAATTACTCGTACAGTTACATTTGTGTAGGTTTTATGTGTGTTAATAACGATGTCCATCTGAAGTATTTACGTGTTTGTACATGCAGGACATTTGTGTATCTCACAAATTTACTTGTATAGATACAGACTGAGCAGCAGCTCAGAAAAAATGTCTTAGATGGTGAAAAATACTACTTTTACCCCCTGGACATGAAACACAGATTCCTTCACCCCTCCAATGGTTATTTGGTGATTATTCTCTGGGTGCAGTTGTTCAGGTTATTTGGTGTCAGTAGTGTAAGATTCTGTTTATTGCTGCACTATAGGAGGATTCTTAATCAGATAAGTTGCCTCCCAAGCAGATAGGGCTCTATAAATTGAGTGTGCCTTCATCCTCTGACTATACTGTTCTCCAGAGACAACCCTTTTTGTCTGCTCAGTGAATTGCGAGTTAACAGCCTCCTGAGATTCATGCTGACATCAGGTGCTAATGGTGCCAAAAGGCCCAAAAATCTTAAATACAGTCGTTAGGGTGGATATGAGCTGGGCTCGAGCTGTTGGCTCTCTCTGCCTTTCAGGGGTTCATCTCCTGTAGGTAGATGATACAGTAATACAAATGCCACCTGCGCTGAATTACTTCAGTTTAGGAGACGTGTTGGAGTGGAATAGAGAGAGACAGAACTGCACACACAATCTTTGTTGTAAAATGAATCTATAGCAGCTCTACGAAGTGGTTTATCAGTCAGCTACTTCATTGGGATTAAATGGTAGTGAATGTGAAGGTTTGACACGATACAGCCAGAATACAGCAAAATGCCTTTTACAAACATCCCTTGTCCCAGTGCCTTGTAACCTACACAACTGTTCTTGGTGAATCTCTTCTCAAAATGGAAATATTATTATTACTTATTGAAAATAACCCCATGATAAGGGTGCTATGGAACGTAGTGTTTGTGTACACATGCACATCGAGTAAAAGTAGTACAAATAAACTAGACACACCTCATCTGGCTGGACTATAGGTTATGAACTGGTTTATTAGAACTGGAGTTTTATGGAAATGACTGACTGAAAAGACATCTCAGTCTTCCCCAGTACATCAGTCAGTGTAACCTTGGGCAAGGCATTTGACTTCCTTGTGCAGCTAGAAAATGGGGCAAACAGCAGGAATATGGTTGAAAAATCAAATGCTGCAGCAAAGTGAATCTTTCTTGAAGAAATAAAGGATTTGAAAACTCAAAGCTTAGTGCTGTCTCTAATGGCATCCCCTTTCACCTGTGTTCTCCTGCTTCAAAACAATATAATTCAAGGAAAGGCCTAATCCTGAAAGGGAGTTGTGCATCTGCAAGCCACAGTACACACTTGGTGTGGAGCTGACTTTCATAATGTGTCTAATCTAATTAATTTCATAGAGATTGCTCCCACACATGAAGTTTAAACCTGCACTTAGGACTTTTGCTATACTGGGGCTCAGTTCCCTGTGGAAAGGGGTAGACTGGGATCACAAAGTGCTTCCCAGCACCGGGTGCTTGGGTGTGATTTCATTGCAATGGGTGACAAAACCATCTTTCTCATTGCTGCAGTTGTACAGGCTGCTGTAGGACGAAGGGTTATGGAGGTGGAAAATAATTGCAGATAATGTGGTGCAGCAATCAGAGACTGGCTTCCAGCAGCACATCCTGCCTAAACCCATGGCTTTGGTAGTCTCCAGGCACAGCTCTTGTGAAAACAAGTGCCAAAATTGTTGTGGGAGAGGTCTTGTTTTGTGTTGGGAATGACACCTGCCTCCTTCAAGCCTACACTGGTATAGGAGAAGTATTTCCCCTTTCTGTCTGCTTCTGTGATACAGGCTTACAATATCTTTTGTGCACTCCACACCTCTCAAAACAATGCAGTCTCAGGGCAGCAATGATGGAATGAATCTGACAAGGTTCTAGTTTCTTTTCATCTGCTGCCCAGATTGATTTGCTTATAGACTTCTAGATCTACCAGGTACACAAACGGATCTTTAAATATAACAATATGGGTTATTTTGGAATGTGGGGAGAGTGAAACTGCCTTGTGAGTTTGAAGTCCTGTTTAGAGGGGTTAACATCTAATATTCTCTTTATTTTCCCTGGAAATAACTGCATGGCAGAGCTCTGCATTACAAATCTCCTTGGCTGTTCTTCTCCAGATCTGTCCTGGCACCCCTGGGAACAGGGATCTGCTTGAGCTGGGGATTCTGAGTGGGGAAATTGTCAGACTTCAGCTCTTTGACTATCAGGACCTGAAGGTCACTGCAGTATGTCATTCTCAAGGCAATTTTCTCTGCAATTGCAATGTTGTCCTGGCTTTGTTTTATGATCTTCATGTCACAAAGTATTAATATTCTTCTAAAACGAGCCCACTTGCAAAAAAAGCCCCAATGAGATTTGATCATTTGTTAGGGGTTTTTTTGGTCAGTATTTATAGTCTGCTTAAATATCATGGCTTTTGGTGTGACGGAGGTGTGGGTGGGAGTGGGTGGGATTCTCTGCCACACTTGCCTGTATACAACAAGGAAATGAATTCTCAGTCTGTTGGGAGGGCAGCTGTTTCCATGACATTTTAAACCCAGTTTACAAATATCTTCATCTCTTCTCTTTAGCTATATGTACAATTTGCATGCTAGATGGGCGTGACGTGGCTTAATTTATATTTTTAAGCGTTTTTCACCAAAAAAACCCTCTAATAATTTCGTATTTCCTTTCTTTGATAAACATTGTAGATACTAACCTGCTATTTCTGTTCTTTTGCTAAAAACATTCTTAGATTTATTGCAAAGAATAATAAGCAGAAGGTACAGGTGAATTACCTGCTGGAATGGACCAGCCATGCTGAGAAGCTGTTTTCACAGGCTCAAAGAAAAGAGAGGTAAACCTTTAAGTGTTATATCAAGCTTTTATGGAATCTGTTCAGAGAGGTTTATTTTTCATCAAGAGTTAAGGGTTGTCTTATACTTTTTCTATTCTAATTAGAATTAACATAGCTACTGCTACAATGTAATTATCTTAATTACTTTTAATATATTCTGGCATTGAGTTCCACAGGTTAATTTACCTTAATTGGATTTTTCCACTTGTTAACTTTACAGTTGTTGCCACATTCCTCAGATTCTGTTTCTTCCAAGGAGGGTGAAAGATCACACAGTTTACCTCCTTTCTGTTCTTTCTTTTATATCTTCACAGCTGAGAAGTTGCCATTTCCCACCAGACAGATCAGAGACATCTATAGTGGGTCTGTGTTGTGTGAAGCAAGGACTGAGCTCCAACATTTGCAGAGAGAGAGACAAGTCACTCAGACTCATCAGGTGTAATTACCCCATCCCTTTTTTCTAAACACAGTTTTCCTGAGTGTGTGCATGGTTTTTGTTACAAAGAGGGTTTAGCAAGTGCTTTCCAGGCGCTGTGAGGGCTAGTGGCTGTAGTGCAGGGCAAAGAGCAGGGCTAGCTGTCAGTTCTGCCAGTAGAACTGAGCATTTGCAGCATTCATTGAGCTTGTCTGGGAGTATTTAGGACTGAGACAAACATTAGAGTAGGCAGAAGAAGCTATTTTAACATGTGCCTTCCCCATTTTGTCTACTCGGCTCAAAGCACTTTACGGATCAGGCTGGTTTCATTGTTCTTCTTTCACTGTTAGTGAAAACAGTCATTGAGATGGAGGAAGTTTCCATTTTAGACCAGCAGTAAAAACAGAAACTAGACTAGAATCCAATTGCCATGTGTCCCCATACAGTGGTGGCATTCTCATGGTGATTCTTCTGTATTAAAACATATATTACAATTCATGCAGTGCAATTATTTAAACTAAATTGGCAGGAAACTCATGAAGTGTGTGCAAGTTCCTGGATCTGGATTTTATCATGGCATTTGACAGACAAAATCCACAATATACATGATTTTCTGTAATAAATGAAATTGAGGACCTGGAGAAGGCTTTCTCAATGTTTCTATATCCATTTTAGTAAGACTGGGAGTTTTGGGAGTGATGACTGCCCTTCCTACCTGGCAATCAGTGCAGCAATATCCAATCAGTGAGTGAGGTCATTTGGGGCACTTTGCTACTCTGCTGTCACAAGACATTCTATTTCTGTGTCAAGAATTAATCTCCTTTTTATAAAAACATCACACTGATTCTTTAAACCTTTTAATGTCATATTGAAAAATGACAGCTGGGCTCAGTGGACTGGTTGAATGGGCTGATGGTAGAAACACTCTATGGTGGGAAAACTGAAATTCTAACATATGGTAAATAGCTCCTCTGTACCAGAATAGCATTGCTTTTGTTGCATGGACATTTCTGTGGAAAAAGAACAAAATGCAGTTTAATTACTACCCAGTGCTCTCCCAGAGACAGGGCAGCAGTCCATTCCCCTGTGGAACAGGCTGTGCTGTGGGTTTTGAGCTATGTATGTACACTAGGCTCATTACTGCAGTATTTAAATTGGGTTGGGCAGGCTCTTTGGTTAAAACCTCACCTTAATCAAAAACATACATATAGTAGTATAGCATAGGAAGTAGAGGGCAGCTAGTGGATGGCCTCCTACCTTTTTCTGTGCTCCTTCTGCCTCACACAAGAATATTGCTAATATTCTGCACCTCAGAGAGCAGCAGAGCTTGTTAACGTAGGCTTGTGTCTCACCCAGTGGGCAAAGCTGGCTGGGAAACTACTAAAAAAACCTAAAAACTACTGTTTATCATCTGCTTTAATGACTGGCAATTAGTGGGCTGTAGGTGATCCTGCATGGGCCTGGCAGTTGTGTAAACTTCCTTATGCTTCACTTTTCTCATCTGCAGCTTGTTACGAAAGATTGGTTTTTTGTGTGTGCTTTGGGATCTGGGAAAGTGTGCCCAACGTTACGTGACAGTGTCTTTTTGGGGAAAGCCTTGCTTTTCTGGACAATTAAAGGCTAAGAAACCAAAGTGGCAGGACTGGATGTTTCAGTGGTCAGTGTCCCCAGCAGGCCAGCTTGTCCACGCCAGCTCCCTGCGTTGCCTGATGGAGACATTTTAAAAGTTTGGGTTTTCTCGGCGTGTCAAAATTGGAGCTCATTTCCCTCCCCTTCCCCAATAAACACAGCTTCAGTTGTAGGCACTGGAATCTTTTTTCAAGTTCCAGACATAGATAGGAAGCTTTTGCATCCTGGCTCCCATCCCTCATCTTTGATCTTCTAACACACTCCAGTCCATGCAAAGGAGAAGGGACTCTCTTGCCTCTCACAGGCGCTGCACTTTCTGTAGAAAACATCTGGTGCTGCTCTTTGGTCTGAAATACTATTTGTGTCAGGGCCCCAAACAACAGGAAAATAGACTGCTTTTGTTTTTTTTTTCCCCCTTCATAAAGTATGGGCTGGATCCAATTTGTTACAGACCCTGCTGAACCAGGTCAGAGAAAACAATAAATCTCCACACCCCTGACAACAACGGGAGAAGTCTGGTGCCACGCACTTGGAGCAGCAGCAGAAGAAGAGGGGAGTCATTTTTTGACATAGAGTGAAAAATAGTGAGTGAGCCAGAAGTAATTCTGATTTGCAATGGCTGGAGACAGAGCTTGGGTGGTTTGCAGACAACCAGTGCTGGTACATGTGATGCTTTGACAACTGGAAAAACGCAGAGTTGCCCCATTATGAGTCATATTTTTCTACTTGTATTTTTCTGAGGATACACTGAGCTGCACAGAGGTTATGGAGCGTTACCAGAGGCTTTATAAAATAGCCTGCAGTTTCACCTGATGAATAGGGTATGGGACACTGTGCTGGGAGCTCTGAGGCTGGTTTTCTTTGGCTTGAATGCATAGAAAAAGAGATGCACGAACTGAGTGAAGTACAACATGATAATACCCAGGGTCTGTCTACTTTGGTTCTGCACCCAGCTGTGCCTTTGGGCTGCCCTTGGGAAGATAAACTAATCCTTCCCAATCTTGACTCCTGAGTCTACAAAATATAGGTGATGTTTGCTCACCTTTGAGGTCAATAGGCATAAAAGTTTCTTTATTTGTGTAAACCTGGCGAAGTGCAACTCTCAATTGTCCCTATGTTTAAAAAATGGACTAAGCAAAGGATAGCCTGATCTTCAGTCTCGACTCAGACAAGTGACAACCTTTAGGGCAATAACAAAGGAAATGAAAATAAATATGTGGTACTGTGCTGGGATGGGAGGGCTGCTTAGAAGGGCTTATCCACTCCATAAAGTAGTGGTTTCTTTTCCTGTGTTGTTTACCACTTCCCCGTGAATAAGATGTTATACTCACTAGAGTGAAATCTCTCTTCAGTCTCTCCATGCTCTGATCCTCCTCTATTACTGTCTTTTGGTCATGCTTAGCTGTAGATGTTGACCAATGTATTTCTCTTTCAGCTGGATGACCACAGATAAGTTATTTTTTCTCTCCATGACTCATTTACTTCATCTGTAAAGAGAAGCATCATCTTCAGATGAAAGATTGGCAATAATCTACTGACTGTAAAAAAAAAAAAAAAAAAAAAGAGCTCTTCCAAGTCTTGCAAGTTCTCTACTTCCAGTGTGTTCTTGTGTAGGTGACTTGGACAAACATGGTATCAGAGGACAGAATTTCAGAGGGCCTCCTCTCAATGGATGCTGAATTTCTCTGAAAATCCACTTGCCTTTGGGCTCATGGATAGGAAGCAATCTTTGTGATGAAACTATTCTATTTCTAGAATAACTATTACACTAATTCTTCCTTCTTGTAGTGAGGTCCATTTTACGCTGTTGCATTCCTGGGGAGTGCTGTCCCATAGCCCCCCTTCCTTGCTACTGCAACAAAGGGTTTACTTTAAAAATGTAGAACAACAGGAATCAGACTGTGCTAATGATTAAATTACACTGATGGCTGAAGTTTAAGTAACAGTTAATGCACCTAATTTCAGTATAGGTAATACACAAAAAAAGCAATAAGAGCTCCTCTTGATCTTCACAACTAATAAGAACTGCCATGATCCTTCAACAAATCTCCACCCACACTTTCTTTTATGTTAACAAGTGTGTAGGAATGCACAGCAGAAAGCCTTCTTTCAGAGCATTTTCCCTCACTCTCTCTGAGCCATGTATGCTCCCCTGAAGGGTCCTAGAGCCAGATCTTGCCCCCCCCCTTGTTGGATCCTGGTCAGCAGCCCAATTTCTTTCAGTGAAACAAAAAGAACCTTCAGACAAGAATCTACCTAACACGTGTTGGATCTACAGGCACCCGAACAAGCATCGTCAGCTCTGCTTGAGTGTTTCTGGAAGGAGGATGAGTGGAATTCGTATCACTTAACTTCAAACATCTCATTTGGTGCCTAATTCTCGACTCCCCCTGTAATTCGCGTGTGGAAGCGAGCGCTGTTAGAGAGCAATTAATCCATTTTTGACATCTGCATGAGGCGAATTGCACCCCGGTGCCTGTTTCTCTGCACTGATTATATAGGAAGACTAGACAGTTGGCTCGGATGTAGATGTCTGAAGATAGATGGGAGGCTTCCTCCACCTAAGGAGATAGAGCAGAATCTGCTGGATATTAGAGGCTTTGCAGTGGTTGGGTAACAGAGGCCTGAAAACATGGTGCCACTTGGCTGAATCATTGCAACTGTGCAAGGTCTTAAGAGTTTAAAAACTGTTTAGAAGAAGTTTCTGAACTTTTGTCTTGGCCTACAAGTAAGGCCCACAGTAGTCACTGATCCTCAGGATAAGAAGTTCTTTCAGCAGCTCTGTAATCAAAGGGAAAAAACAGCTTTTCTTTACATCACCGCTTTAGTCTTGTTTCTCCTGCCAATGATGTGCTTGGGAATTCTGTGCTTTGGGAATTTGGCTTTGTGAATTCTGTGTTTTGCCACCAAATGCTATTTACAGCGTCACCTTGAATGAACAGTAAGAACTTACACTCTTGTTGTGGCTGCATCTTTGAGCTGATGGAACTCCCGTAACTGCCAGTTGACAATAATGAAGTTGCACAATATTTTCAAAAAGACAGTTTTTTCTGCCACCCCTTAGTTCCTGCAGCACCCTGGCAGGGCAAAGGGATGCCTTTGGCAGGGATTTCTCAGCACGTGGTAAGGAAAAGGCTGAAAGGATTCAACTCTAAAGCTTTTGTTGACTTTTGGCATCCACCACTTCATGTGGTCTCTATCTGCTCTCTGGAGCCTTCAAATGTAGCTGCCTCTGGGGAACAAGTGTAGGATCAGGGCTTTGGGAAGAGTGACCTATTGGTATGTGACAAATCAAGTGTCTTTGCAGAGAGGTGCTTCATCTCCTGCTGCTGGTTCATGAAATTGAAAGATTCTTGAACTCTCTGGCCATTTCTTACCTGCTGTCCTTATTCAAACAATACAGATAACAGCAAAACACAAAATTTTTGCTCTTTTTGTTTCCCTAGATGAGTGCCTGAGTATTCCCTTGGTTTTTACGTTACTTTATCTGTGTAATGCTTTGATTTGTCAGGATAATTTAAAAGAAAACAGCTTTTTTGTGATTCTAGCATCTAATGCAAACACAGAATCAGAATAACGGATCAGTCAAGCGGAGACAGTTTTGACTATTTGTGAGAAGCTGCTTTTCAAAACAAAATATACATCATATCCATAAAATAGGAGAGTAATAGAGAGCAGGAGGTTTGTCAGGCACATGTTATAGACCAGCTTTTTACAGGTAATCATTTAATTGAATGTTGGGACTCTGCTCATCTGTGTAGAATTAACAAGTCCTTATATATTTATGGGGTGAAACTTAAGAGTCTCCTGTGCTTCTCTGTGTCTGGGATCATCAGGGGTGTTTCCCTGCATGCAGCCCCATGATTAAAAAACTGGTTATTGGGAAATAGCAGTACCATTCTGGTAGGATTTCAACATTTATTTTCATCCCAAAGCTTTGTTTGTGAAAAGCAGGTAGAACAAAAGCCAAGGGAGAGCTTGGTGGGGCAGTGCTTGATGGCAAAGACACAAATCCAAGTCTACAGATGCTTCAGCCACATCATGCTCTGGCCTCAGATGGTCTTTCCTTCTCTCCCTAGGGAGAAGGAAATTCCCCTGAGAAAGTTTAGTCCGAGAGGCGGATTTCTCTAGAGGATTCAAGGAAATGACCAAAGAGCTGTGAAATTTTTCCAGCTTCATCTTATTGAAGTCAGCAGTCTTGCTTCTCCTCTTGGTTTTGCATCAGGGCTGCAGAAGGCACTCATTGGTGCAGGTCTGTCCCCTCTCCAAGGGAGGGTGCAGCCAGGACACCTCCAGTCACTACTGCAACATAAAATATACACATATCATGGAATGGTTTGGGTTGGAAGGGAGCTCAAAGATCATCCAGTTCCAACCCCCTGCCCTGGGCAG
>BJBW01007832.1:16994-51574 GCA_004320125.1 Scolopax mira
CCAGGCTCTCACCACCCTCACACCAAAGAATTTCTTCCCCAAATCTCATCTCAATCTTCCCTCTTTCAGTCTAAAACCATTCCCCCTCATCCTATGGCACCCCTCCATGATGCAAACTCCTTCCCCATCTCTCCTGTAGGCCTCTCTCCTGTGTATATATATAAAAACATATCTTTTCTTTACAATAGGTGACTATTTGCACACGGAGCCCTTGAGATGACTGCGTTCTAAAGAAGAAAACCAAAGTGCTTGTAAAAATCCAAACTTCTGCTGCTGAAATGCAGAAGCAAGGAGAAGGGTGCCAGCCTGTGCCACAACATCTCGGTCTTGGGCCCTTCCATCCTGCAACAATTCGGGGCCAAAGATGGAACCGCTGTGTGTCCCACAGACTGGTGACAGGAAAAACAGAACCCAAGACTCGCTGACCTTCTCTGTCATAACGTAGGGCTGTAAGTGAAACATTTATATGGAAATTTTTGTAATGAGAACAAAATAAGGTATATATAAGATACAACATAAAATGGTGCAATTGATGAAGAAATGAGAAGGTATAACTTCTGAGCAATAACACATTTGAAATCCTACCACAAAGCACCTCAAAACATTAAAGAGGATTTTTTTTTTTTAAAAAACTGCTCTAAATTTACACTCCTCCTCCTTACAAAATGCATGTAAGGCTTCTCATTAGTCCCTCTGGAACTCGTACCACCACTGCTCCACTGCTGTTTTGGTGAGGAGAGGAATTCAGAATCACAGAATCACCTGGGTTGGAAGGGACCTTTTAAGATCATCTAGTCCAACCAATAAAAAAAAACCAAAGCCAACCAAACAAAAAACCACAAACTGAGCTAGCGAACGGGGTGAAGCTGGACAGGATGTGAGACCTTCTGTTGGAGCCCAGAGCCTGGTTGAATAGGCACCTTCTCATCTAGTTCTTCTCCTGGTGACACACCACCTCCATGGATTAACTTTGGATTAGAGAGGAGACAAAAAATTCTGTATCCAGAGCCACAAAGCAATGGACTGAGCTTGGATGTAGGGAAAACACCAGCAGTTGAAGCAGAGGCATTGGACTCAGGTGCTTCAGGTTCTATTTTTGACTTGGACCAGTCGTTTCCCTTCTCTTGGCTTTGGCTTCCCCTCTGCACGATGGCAAATGGGGATGTTTGTGGCTGGGTTGTCCTGAAGAGGCTGGGACTGTCAAATCTCATGTTCTGGATGATGCTCCGTTGACCTCAGCGTGGTTCTTCTCTGCTTTGCTGCCAGCTTCTCCTTCACTTGCATCTCTGTTGGCCTTTCCTGAGCTCAGGCAGGGGGTGCAGAGCAGAGTTGCAGCTCCATGTGCCCAGTGTCACCAAATTTCAGGATTGTTGCCAGGTGAGACCCTCCTCTTACTCCATGGTCTGGACCCTCCAACCATAGTGTCTGATGTGGAAAATCACCGCCTTCTGGGGGATGTGGGGTGTCTGTAGAGTATATTGGATATATAGTGTGGCCCTTGTAGGAAGCACTTTCACTCCTGTCCAAATTAAATATGCCATTTGAGGACATCTTTAAGGTCCCTACACTGTGATGTCTCCATCCAGTTTCAGCCCAGGTACCAGCAGGGAGGTGGTGAGGGACCAGTGGTGACTATCAGCTCAGTCCACCCTTTCCAGCTTTGAATGAATGAGTTACCAAGGCTGCAGGTGTTTTCTCTTTCTACATTCCCCAGAAAATCCACGGTAATTAGGGCTCTGTCCTTTTTGGTTTTTTTCCAGGCAGCACCTCCAACTCCTCCTGCCCTTCCAGTATCAATCAAATTAGCTACCACCTAAATTCAGGTGTGCTTGGAGAGCTCCTCCTTTTCCGAGACCAGACGAGAAAGGGAGACCGCATCTCAGCCGAGCTAAAAGGTGAACTTCGTGATTCCTTTTTTTTTTTTTTTTTTTTTAAGGAATAAGCGATAGGAGCGCTCCGCGCTGCTTTTTCACCCTCCCACCCGGCTTCCGGCAGTGCCGGCGCTCGGCAACCAAGAGGATTTCGGCGCGGGGCGGCCTTAGGCCCAGCCCTTTTGTTCGCGCGGGCCGCGGGGCCCGACCGTACTCCCGCAGGCGGCGGCCGGGAGGAGGGAGGGAGGGAGCCGCCGGCCCCAGCAGCAGCAGCATCATCATCATCCTCCTCCTCATCCTCCTCCTCCTCCTCCGCCGGTCCCGCCCAGCTCTCTCCGTCCCGGCTCGGCCCCGCAGGGAGTGGCACGGCTCCCGCCTGCCAGGGGGCTGCAGCCGGCGGCGGCACGGAGGGTCCCGCTGCACCCCGGCGGGCTGCCAGAGGGTAAGGGGGACGGCAGAGGGGGACGACGCTGCGGGGAGGGAACCGCGGAGACGCGGAGGGGAGCGGTTCTGCGAGCCCACCCCGCGCCGGCAACAAAGGCGGGGATGAATGAAGGCGTTGCGGGAAGAGCCGGTGGCGGAGCGGGGGTGTGCGGCGCTGTCAGCCCCGCAGGGGCTCGGAGGGCATTGTCCTCGGCCGGGGAGGGGTGGCACCGAGCCTGCGGTGGGTCCCCAGCACCCCGCCGCTGGTGGGGAGGGAGTAGGGGGCTGCAGGGTGTGGGTTCGCTGGCAGACGGACCCGCGGGGTCACAGCCACCGGCTGCGGCTGGGAGGTACTGGAGAAGCCGGGGAGGATGGAAGTGATGGGGGGGGGAGGCGGTGGGAGTACCGATTGCTCCGAGCCCGGCGAGTTTTGGGTTTGAAACGGCAGGAAAATTTTCTTTTGTCTCTGAGAAGCAGGGCTGCTTCCTGGGCTCCGTCTCCTCCCTGGCGTTTCGCTCTTTAACGAGCCAGATATCGATATTAATTACGTACTGGAGGATTTGACGGGGTTTTTTGTCTGTGGTGAGATGTGCTTCTTGAGGAAGGCCCAGCTGGGTCGTGCCGCTGGCATGTGAATGCGGTGTGGATGGAGCAGGTCTCCTTCCCTCGCATCTCCCAGTACAAACCAGTAAACGGTCTGTTTGGTGAAGCATCCAGGGATGGAGGCAGAGGCACCCGTTTTATCTCCGGGGTATCACCGGCCGCAGCAGCGTTTGGGGAGCACTGGGAGACAAAGCACTGTGTCAGCACCGACTGTTCAGTCTCTTAGGCCTGCAAACCTCCTCTCAGGAACTCATCCTGCTGAAATGGATGTCAAGTCTCACCAGCCCATCCCTTACTGTGGGTTAGAAGTATTTTCTTGAGGGTGACTTGCAATTTGAGGAGAATGGGTCTGTGTATGTGGGGTGCCTGGCCAGGCTCCTGGGCTGTAGCCTCTGCCCTGCCACCTGCCAGGGCAGCAGCCCTCCAGGAGAGCCCCTTTAATCAGCACTGCACAGTCCTGCCCCATCATTGCTGGGGAGGTGATGCTTTAAATACTTTGCAGCCACCCGTTCTTAAACCTGGGGGCTGGGATTTGGCAATTTAAGAAATTATTTGCCTGCTGTTAGAGCCTGCCAGGGCTGGGAAGGACAGAGTCTGCACCAAACAGCTGTGTTCTCACGAGAAGGTGTCACTGTGCCCGCCAGAAATCCCTGTGAGCACAGGACTTCAAAGGCTCAGCTCTGAGACAGACCCCAAGTTAAAAAAACGTTAGCACCAGCCATTACAGGCACGTTGGAAAGAGAGAAGCTGTGCTGGAATCATCTCAGGAGCACTCGTGTGTGGGGCCTGCCTCCAATTACGGGAAAACCTCTGTGTTTTAGGAGATGCTCTTGGGATAAGTATGGACTGGATTATCTGCTGAGGCCAGGGGCTGGTATGTGCTCCTCTTCTGCTTGGCTTCCTGCCACCTCTAGCCTTGGAGGCTGCTATAATTTACTCCAGCAAGTAGCAGTTCCTGGTGTCTTCCCTCTTTCTCCTCGTTTGTGCTTTTGCTCTGGCAGAAGAAACGATGAAGAACCCAAAGGGGGATTTTCCAGTCTGGAGGGATGTGGCCGTGTAAGGGTACACACACCAGTTCCTCTTCCCTTGTGTTACTGGGTGCTTAAAATGGGTAATGGCGTGGATTCCACCTCCGGATTGAGGTTGCTTGTTTTATTTATTCAAATTCCTGCTGTATCCATGAAAATTAGGGGAATTGATAAATTTGGAGTGTGTCATAATGTGTCATAATTCTGCCAAGGAAAAGAGACAATCCTCAAAGCGAGTTCCATCCCCCAGAGACGTGGTGTTGGTACCTCTTTGCAGCGTGTGTACGGTGCATGGCAAGGTTTTAGGCTTTTAAAGCTCTGGAAAAGCCCAGGTACAGGGAGCTAGACCTGAATGTGACCTCCAGTAGACACTGCTGTGCATTTATTTATAGAGATTTCTATAGGTATTTATAGAGATACCTATTTTTTTATAAATATTTTGTGACCTGTTTCCCTCCTCCATCTCTCGAGGGGTTTGAACACAAGAACAACAGAGGAAGTTGCTGATATGGGGCAAGAAAGCATGTTTTCTGCTGTTCTTTTCTCTGGCTGTTGGTTTTTTATGGCTGTCCTTGTGGTATTTACAGTAGAATTTCAGGCCTTGTCTGCCTGGGAGAGCACCTTGGCTGATAGTACTGGTGATGTCAGACCCCAGCAAGACTGGGGCTTTGTTTTACTGGTCAGTTTTCTAAAACAACTAAATGAGGTAAGTTGCTGAATAAAGACAACGAACCAGCCAAGGTCACTGCAGAAATCCAGGTTAGAGAAAGGAATTGGCCTTGGTCTTACCTAGTCCTGCTCTAATCCTGCCTTCTCTGTGTGGCTGTCATTCCTGTCCCCTGGAAAAGCTCTCCTCTCTGGGGCTGATGCTGACACAGAAACACAGAAGCCTGTCAGTGCATTGATGCACAAAGTCTTTTTCTGCAGTACCACCATGCTCTCGGAGCATCTCCCCCTGCTCTGCTGAGAGGAGCCTGTGTTTGTCTTTTGTACTTCGCTGGAATAAAGGGGACAAAAGCAAATTAGTTTTTCTTGTAGTTGGATTTAATTGCTTGCTCTTACATGATTGTGCAGTACCTCTTGCTGTAGTTACCAGTGGAAAAATGACTTCATTGCATGTGACTCTGAGTCTGGCACCTTAAACTGATACTTACAGCTATTCCTGAAAAAAAAACCCAAACCAAAGAATCCCTAATAAAAAAAAAGAAATCTCAAACCTCAAACCAAGAAATCTCTGCAATATTTCTGCATCAGACTTCTTGGGAATTCTTCCCATGCAGTGGCACTGGTTTTATCTCCTTCTAAAAGAGTGAAACTGTGTCTATAAAATAGCCCTGGTTGTTTCAGATGCAGCATAAACAAAGAGAGATGTGTGAAGAAATAAACCCAAGCATTGTCATACTTTGTTGACACAATTTACGGTTTTGGGTTTTTTTGGTTTTTTTACTTCACTACGATGGAATAAAATACAATGTGGACTTGAATTGGCACCCGAATTAAGTGGTCCTTTCCTTTTGGTGATTTATTTTCATTCTGCAAGGTGGAGAGAAACGTGGCACAGAGTAGTCCAATGCCCTGCTGTGCCTCCTGAGCCAGCAGCAGAGTCCCCATCTCTGCTGAAGCACAGGAGTTTCTTTGGTTTATTTTGAGGCTTATTGCTGATGTTGACTCCCTTGATAAGTCCGATGGTGCCTGGGAAAGCCAAATGGTTATTTTTTTAAAGTATTTACACTCCATGTCTCTAAAGTAAACACTTCAGAAAGACTTCTCAAGTCCTTTGATGTGCTGGATATTCAGAGAGTGATGCCTGATACGAGTCAGGCAACTATTCAGCTCTGACACTGTTTTGCCTTTCCCACTGTTTTTTGGGAAAAATCTTTTCCTTCTCTGTGTGTGTTTCTCCCAGGTACAAAATTGGTGTTGCAGTTCTGACCTCCTTTGAGGTCTGTGAATGAAATACTCTGGATGTTGGATATTTGGATCTTGGAACTCTTTAATCACTTTTTGGTGCTTTTTAATCCCTCTCCTGTGCTGCCTTACACCATTTCCTCTAAAAAGATAATGCAAATAAAATTGTATTGCTTGTACCAGAGCTCTTGGTCAAAATTAATCCTGTTTTATTTTGGTATTGTATTATACAATACCAAATACAATACACAATAACTTGTATTGTGCAGTAAAGACTATGTGGGTACTGGTTACACTGAAAGGACTTCACCAAAATTTGGGGTGGCAGAAACTTGAAGAGGTCTGATCCATCTGGCTGTTCCAGGCTAGGTTTGTCTTCATCTCTGTCATCCAAGGCAGAGGTTTGAAGATTATTTTTTTTTTTTTTTTTTAATTTTTTAAAGAATATCGTGGACATTGAGGGAGTTTCCACAACCGCTCTGGACAGTTTGACCTAATATTGTAGTGAGAACTGTGTAGTGTGTGTCTTCCCCTTTGTTCTGTTTGTTGTCACTGTCACTTTGTGTCTCTGCCTGCTATTGTACAAACGTGTTTCATTGACAAAACCAGCCCAATTTCATTTGCAGCCTGAGCTTCTCTTGCAGCACACCCTCCGGAGGGGCAGGGGAACCTTCCAAACCACAGCACCAACTTCTGCCATAGTCACTGACAAAGGCTTTCCCTGGTTGCTCTGTCCTTTTTCTTCCTTTGACATATTCCTCCCCCCTTTATCTGTTGCATCATGCTCTGAAAACTTCTCAGGAATCCTGACAGGCACAAAAAGCAGCTGCCTGTTGAAACAAACAGCACTTTCCCATCCCTTGCAAATACTCCCGTTCCTGACCTGCAAGCACATCCCCTGGATGTCTTGGCTGGGGAACAAACCTTCCTAAACAAAGAGGCCTCTCCTGGAAGATATAGGGAGGTATTTATGTCACAAGATGTGTTTAGTGGGCTTTTTAGCCTCGTATTTGACTGTCATGTATTGTGTGCTGCACTACCTCAGTGGCTCCTGGCAGCCCTCTGCGTGAAGCCCATCCTGGTGATTAAAGTCTCCTCCTCTGCTATATTTAGCTTATATCTATTTGTTTTATAACTGAGATCCTTACTATGCAAACTGGAGTAGGTCACTCTGCAACCTTGAATAAGTGCTTTATTTTTTTTTATTTTTTTTTCTTCTCTGAACTTCTGTTTCCCAGCTGGTAGGGTTGGGATCTTCTAGCTGATGACCAATCTGCCAGGCAGCCCTAATGGAGATTTAATGATGGGCAATATGGCACAAAAAGGCAGGCTTATGAGGAATACAAGGCAGAGGAAGCTGTTTTGCCTTACCCAGCTTGTATTTTATGTGTCTTTTTTTTTTTTTTTATAGTGTTCTACTATGAAGTAGCTTTTTGAACTTGCTAAATCCCATCCATAGGCAAAATTTCTATGTGTTTCTATACTTATAGATTTTTAGTAAATTATGCTGACAATAGCAATGCTTCCTGTGAGCTTAATCTTGCAGATGCTTTGAAAACATCAAGTGCTTTTGCCCTTTTAATCTCTGAATCCCCTCTCCAAGCACATTGTCTCAACAGTGGGAAGGTGTGGGAGCACTTGCAGCATGTGGATGTGGAAATATCAAAATCAGATGGTTTTGGGTGATCGTAGGGTTCAAGTTTATGGAATGCTGGGATATACTCTGCCTTATTATTGTCCCTGTTAAAAGTGACAACGTGTTTTTTGTTCTTCCTTTTGGGTTTGGACGTGTTTGCTTTAGAGACGTCGCACCAACACTCTGCGTTACCTCAGGCTGCTGCAGGTAACTGCTCTCTACTTGCTTGGCTAGATGAGATTGTATCTTGATCTCTATCAAATCACAGCTGTCTTGCTTGCATCAGAGGAGAGATTAATGACACTTGTGTTGCAGAAACAACCCGTTTCCATAAGGGACACGTGGTGGCTCTGTAAAGCTCTGTAGAACATGCCATGCTGTGGCACACCAGGAGTGTGGTGGGCTGATCCATCTGTCCTGCCTACCTACCCAGGTGGGCTGGGTTTGCCCCTTCAGCATCCCTCTTATCTCCAGGGATAGGATACATTAAATCCCATTTTAGCACCGACCTGTTTAGCCAGACCTGTTCCTTCTGGCTGCTGGCACCCATACATCAAGCACGTGTGTGCTTCCCCATGGTAAAGAGCTGGAAATGCTGATTAAAACTGGGCTGTGGAGCAGCACAGCTCTTGTGAGGTCTCTGCTGCTGCTGGGGTTGACAGCCTTTCCCAGATGTGCACGATCCATGTTGTGACAGCCTCTCGTGTCCTGTTCAGCCCATCAAGTCCCATTAGAGCATGGGCAGCACTTTGGGCATGTTCAGTCTTCACCCGTTTTGCAATCTGACTGTGTGGGATGATGTTTTCTTTTAGCACCCCCTGGAAACAGTCATCTCTAAGCTCCTCTAGGTAGCCATCCTATGGTGCTGGTGTGGCTTGGTGTGTGGCATAGTGCCTAGAGGCATTGAGCAAAGATCTCTGTCTCTGCAGCTTCTGCCCAGCAGATGGTAAGGTGTGGGTGAGAAGAACCACAAGGCAGGAGGGAATAACCTAACAATGTTGATAGATAAGATCCATTCTCATGTAACTTGCCAAAATGGTCATGGTTTTGGTCATTGATAGGGATGTAATTTGAATGAGAGACATATTCCTTCTCGTGCTATGAGGTTTGTGAGCTATCCCAGCTCCTAGGTTTTCTGAGCACCTTTGTAGGGGGGTTGCAGGTGGTAAAGTAGGAAACTCCATGATTAACCCATACTGGCCAAGCTTTATGGAATTCTGGCCTCCCTGTCTCCAGCATGGGTTCTGGTGGGAGCCGTGTAGATGTGTTGGTGTCAGCTGAGCTTTGGGGAAACCACAGGAGAAAAGAGTAATTAGTGCCTGTAGTGCACTTCAGTGGGAGGCTGAGCGCAGGCTGATGAATCGGCAGCGAGGAGGAGGAGGAGGATGCTCCAGGGAACGACTGCATCCAGTGTTGCTCTGCTGCTGCCAGCGTGGCTGTGGGAAGCAGGATGCTTGTGTGTGGGTAGAGGGATGAAGCTCAAGTGGTGCTCAGGGAGAGTGGCTTTGCTCCTCTGTAGCACCTTCAGTTTGGTGATCTCGGATCTTTCAATGGGTACCAGTGGTGGAACCCTCCTGGTCTACCACCCTTCAATTTTCAAGCTTGGTACCATTGTCCAAACTTCCTGTGGCAAAGAGATTCCTGACCACTGTGGAAGAAGAAAGCAGGGCTCCTGGCTGTTCTTGCTGCTGATCAACCATGGGATGATGGTCTGTATCTCTTCCAGCATAATTCCTGTTGTGTCTGGGCTTACTCTGAACAGTCAGAGTGTGAAGATGGGTTGGTTAGTTTTTCAGCTTTTGGGAATGCTTGCTTTGTTTGAAGGAATGAGATCATGTTAGTTTGTTTGGCATAGTTTGTCCAAGGCCTGGTGAGACAGCCTGGGATGCAGCGTGTATTGCAGGTTGCCCATGTCTAAAACATGGAAGTTTAGAGAAGGTCTGCTAAGGTGAACCAGGAACTGGTGAGTCTCCTGTCTCAGGACACCTCAAAGGAGAGCTCAGCTTGTTCAAAATAACACGTGGAGGTGGAGAAAGGGCACAGCATGGCATGGGGGTTGGACACGATGGGACAGTGTCAGAGCCATGCAAAGGGCAGAGCAGGTACGTGGGCAGAAGGTCGGCTTGAAGAAATCTGGGCTGGCAACTGGTGTGGGGGGGTTCCCAGCCAGGAGAGGCTGAAACCAACACTGCTGAACTGCAGGACTGAAAAATCTTGTAAGGGGGCTTTATAACTGAATCGAAGGGGTTGCTTTGGGTGCAGGGTGGTCCCTTCCTGTCCTTCATCCCGGCACGAAGTGTCTGCAGCCTGGGGACAGGCAGGGTCAGTTTACCCTTAACGTGCTGGTGTTTGTGTTGGGGCTCTTCTAGAGGGTTCTGTGCCAGACCTTGCACCTGAAGGACCCATGGCCCAGGACATGCTCTTTCTGCTATAACAACCAGGTCTCTATTGCATTCAAATTGCATTAAATGCAATTAATGTCAGGTCTTTTCCTAGTGTGCTAGGGAGTGTGTGTAGATCCTGGGGGGAGCACTGGTTGGGCTCCAGGGCATTCTCTATTGCACCAGAAACCTGCTCCATTCCGCTCCTATTTATTTTCTTTGCCATCTTTTAATCAAATAATCTGCAAATGTAAACTGGTACAACTGCATTGCTGTCAGACAGGCTGTCATAACACTGCGCTGAAACTGAAAACAAAATCCCTGATTTCAAGAAAACTTAAACGTGCAAAGAGAAAGAAGGAAAAAAAAATATAGCAAGAGCAGTTTTTACCTATTTTCAGCTCTTTGGTGCTCCAGCCTTTCAGTTAGAGTCTACAAACCAGGGCTGGCCTGCAAAGAAGTCTTCATTGCAGGTGGAGATGGTAAAAAGGGGGGAAAAAAACAGGGTGGGAGAAATCTGTGTGCTGTTTGTGTTTCGTGATCAAAGTCCAGGGCAGAGGTTAGGTTACAGAAGAGCACAGATCAAAATCTATACGTCACCCTGAGAGCTGGTGAGTGCCAGGTGAAGTGCCAGGGTGAACTTTAATGAGGTACTAAATCAGGCAGTCAAAAGCCAGGAAATTCCAAAAATTCAGATCCTTCTGCAGCTCCACACAGGGTGCGTGGCATGGCTGAGTCATTGTGTAGCTTGTATTTAATTAAAGAAATTGTTTCTCCCATGGTAAAATACCAAGCCATTATAATGGAATTTGTTTATCATGTATCACTGCCTTTCCTGTGCTCTCCCTGCTCTCCTCAGGTTCCTTTTCCAGACACTGTTTTAGGATGAATAACGCTTTCTGTGGGTAGAAAATTTAGATTTTGTTGAAGCCCCTTGAGTTATAGAGAAACCTTTCATATTTGCCTATAAATACTTAAAGGGGTGGGTGTCAAGAGGAAGGGGCCAGTCGTTTTTCAGTGGTGCCCAGGGACAGGACACGAGGTAAGAGGAACAAACTGGAACATAGAAAGTTCCATCTAAAGATGAGGAGGAACTTTTTCACTTTGAGGGTGGCAGAGCCCTGGAAGAGATGGTGGAATCTCCTCTGGAGACATTCAAAACCCACCTGGACACGTTCCTGTGGGACCAGCTCTGGCAGAGGGTTGGCCTAGATGATCTCCAGAGGTCCCTTCCAACCCCATGTCATTCTGTGGTCCTGTGAATAGCCTTTGTAGCAGGTCTGAACTGACCTGGTGGGACAGCAGTTCTGAAATCTCCCTCTCTATTCTGTTTGCTTTCATATGAGCTGTGCAGTTTTGGTGTTGTGTCCCTATATATTTCTGTAGGGTCACTGTCCCCTGCTGCCAGGGCTGAACTCCAGGGAGCAGGAACTGTGTAGATCCCAGATCATCCCTAGGATTTTTTTCCCACAAATTAGAGCTAGTTTTGCTCTGCAATTAGTGCAGAATTGTTGCTATCTACTGTGTCAGTCTTCAGTGGGCCTTTTGCCAGCATGGGGAGTGTGAGCTCATCAGCAAGCCCATAATTACTCCCTGCTTTGTATATGATGACTTCCTTGAATGTCCTCTGGGCTTTTTTTCCCCCTCCATTTTTGCCTCAGGTTTTGCACTGTGGTTTTTAGTTAGAGTGCAATGGGATGTTTCTGCACATTCTTCTTTTGGTAAGCATTGTTTTATAACTAAATCACAGGGTGATTAGTCTGTCATAGTGGTTAGAACTAGCTTAAAAAATACCTCTGTTTTTAAATAAAGGACCTTTAGGCTTTCCCTTTGTATTCTGTGCTAATAATTACAAAACCTGAGTGAGGAAAAAACCTCTAAAAAAGCCTGTGGTTAGTCTAACAACTTTTCAGAGGTGTGAGGGAGACAGAGCAACAACAGAGCTTTGTGGCTGGAGAACCCATGTGTGTCTTCACAGGTCTCCTTTGCACTCTCTTCAGGTGTGAGGGAGAAAAAAACCTGAGGGTGGGTTGATGGGGGATATTGGGATCTCCTGGTTTTCCCTGTGTGAAACTGGAGATGATGTGCTCCTTTCTTTCATTCGTGTAGTACTCTACCTCCATTCCCTCTGTGGGAGAAGGAAAGGTTTTCTTGGGAGAGGAGTCTGACCTTAATTAAGACTAAGCATCTCTTATTTCCTCTATACTTCAATGAAGGCAAAGGATTTAATCCTAATCTGCCATGTGCTTCAGAAATGAGTTTCTGATTGCTTTTCGGAAGGAGTAACTAATCAGAGAAGTGAGAAGGCAATGGCTTGATTACCGTGGATCAGATGGAACATCTTAAGGAATTAAAAGATAAAATTGCCCTTCCTTCTCAGCATAATCTCTGTCTCTGTTGGCAAAGCTGCTGTTTGGCCTTATCGGATCCTGTCTCTGTGCTGATGGGATTCATTGCCCAGCCTTTTTGCAGAAGACTGAGAGGTTTGAGCCTGGCCTTTGGGTTTTGGTTTCAAGACAAAATTCTTAAATCCCCTGGCTTGTCTTTGCAGCGTGTCTGGTGATGTGGGGCTGTGAGCACCAGATCCTGGCCTGTCCCTGCCTCTGGTTTAGGGCAGTTGGGCAGTAACGTGTCCCAGAGGGACAACTCCAGGAGATGGAGCTTTATTGCCTGAAAAGCCCATTTCCCCAGAGCAGGGAAGGTGCGGAAAAGCTTGGAAACGTGAAGTGGTTGCAACCAAATGTTCAGAAACAAGAAACAAAATAACTTTACATAACTTTAAAAAAAAAGAAGAATAAAATAAATCAATGTCTTTAGGCCAGTGAAGGTTTTGTATAAGACCTAATAAACGAAAACCAGAGTTGGCACTGAAAGCTTTTTGCTTTTATTCTGTGTGCTTATTCTGAACTGAGTGAAGAGCTCCTCCAGCTATCGGTGGACCAAATTCTTCTCTAGCAGTTTGTTTTCAGGGAGATGTTGGGCTCCAGGTCTTCTTTTCAGCATTTACGGTGCCTGATGCTGGAGGTTTCTGTAAGCAGTAATGCTGGTTTTGGGGGTAGACTCTGCATGTGGAGTGCAATACGTGTGAGTATGAATTGTTGGCACGGGGAGCTGTGTGTCTGTGGGGAGCAGGGGTTGTTCTTGGCCTGAGCTAAGGTGGGTTTCATTCTTGTCCAGAGTCCCAGAGGCTTTTGAATGACAGAGGGAAGGGGACTAAACCCAGAAACCTGCTTGGGCTTCTGCGTACTTCCTGAAATAAAAAGACAGAATATGGGTAGAAAATTAAGTTCCTTCTTTGTATTTAACTCTCCTGAAGGCGCACGCAAAGGATGTATCGAAACTAAAGTGCTGTTGGACCTTCCCCAGCTACACATTGTGTGGGATTCTTCTTCTTCCCTGTAGAGGATGGGGATTTACCTTGCAGGCAGAAAATGCATTTTCCACTATTCCATATGGAGTCGCTGTTATTACGGTGTCAGAGCAGCTGCAGACAGAATTCCTGATCTTTCCAAGCTGTGCCTTTATTACTAATGTAAGAGTCTTTGTGCAGATTGAGCCCCACCTCCACACCATCTTCTGATGGCCCTGAAAATGTCTAAAACTCCCCTTGTGTTGTCTCCTGCTGATGTGCTGCCCTAGGGCTGCATCCCAAACCCTGGTGTTCCTCATCCTTGCACAAAGAATTGCTTTTCAAAAGATTATCTTAGATGGGAATAGGAAAAAAATGAAATACTTTTATGCAAACCCTTCCCTACCCGTATAGTTGGCTTTGAAGTCATTGATTATTCACATGAGTCAAGATTGGTTTTTTTTTTAAAAAAAGGTGTTTTTACTGCTTCTCTGCATTGTCTTTGTTTATCATCAACCTTCCTGTTTATCATCAAGCAGGATAACCTTGATTTCCTTCAGTCTGATAACGAGATACCGTTCTTTATCTGGTTTAGGGGCCTTGCCCTGAAAAGTGTGCCCATGACTGAAAACTTCAGAAATTTCATTTCTTCCATGTGGAATTCCACATTTAGAAAACTAGAAACCTAAATTTTGGCACTCATTTTTTTAGCTATGTATTTAATTTTTAGAAATAAGGAGCTATTTCCCTGCAAATATTGTATGTATGCAACTGTTACAGTAGTGTTCAGGTGCAGCTGGTCTGAACTCCACGCGGGGCTGCCCTCACAACCAGGTCCTTGTACCTTGCTGAGGGTTTCACGTTAACACTTCTTGCATCTAGATCCACCCAGAAGGAAGCCACCAGGCCCAGGATGGGATCCAGGCACACTCAATCTGGTGTCTGGAAACCTGCTCCTGTGTCTCAATAGGTCAGGGTGAACAGATCCACAGATTGGCACGTACCCAAGGGGTTTCCTTCTGGGGCATGTGCTGAATCTGGGACCCTGGTCTTTGGTGGGATGGCATTCCCAATGGGAATGGCAAGCACGTACTCATGTGCCTTGTTGGGCATAGGACGGATGGCTGAAGCAGAGAAAAAGACAAGATTGACAAAAGCTTTTGCTTCCAACCCTTGCTTCGTGTTATTCCTCTACCACATTTGAGAAATTCTTTCCAGTGAGGGTGGTGAGACACTGGAACAGGTTGCCCAGGGAAGTCGTGGCTGCTCCATCCCTGGAGGGGTTCAAGGCCAGGCTGGATGGGGCTTTGAACAACCTGGTCTGCTGGGAAGTGTCCCTGCCAAGGGCTGGGGGTTGGAACTTGATGATCTTTAAGGTCCCTTCCAACCCATCCTATGATTCTGTGATTCTAAATAATTGAAGTCTGAGCACCTCCAATTGTTTTTCTATTTTTAACGTGTGCTGTTCTGATGCCTGGCCAGAGTGGTGGATACTTGTGCATCCAGATATATTGCTCCTGCCAAAAGGTGTTTTTTGGATGTACATCTGTACATAGTTGAGAACCATTCCCCTTCTTGAATCTAAGCCTCGGTGACTCATATCCAGCTGTCCCCTCTTCTGATGGAAAGATGAAGAACAAAATGTTTTGGTCATTTGCAGCAGGCTTTCAGATTGTGCATTCCTGGGATGCTTTTCTTGGTTGTGGGAACAGACAGAACCATTCATCCCAGTATGAAAAGATGGCAGGGAGAATCTAGCGGTGATCTAGAGAATCCTTGTGATCTGTGTCATCTTAGAAAAAGGAAGAAAACCAAAATAAGCAGAACTGGTGGCCCCGGAGTATCCACAGGGGTAGATGGAGGCTTTTTTAGTGCGTCTGGAGAAAGTAACATTTCCATAAGTTATATGGGAGGGCAAAGCTTACAGCTTGTGAGGGTAATATAGGGAGAGGAAAAAGAGGATGTTTCTTACACCACGTGCGGCATCATATTTTCCCATGTTCAGCATCTATTGCTGGAAACAGGATTTTCAGAAGGACTGTGTTAATAGAGCCCATGGGATGCCGGGGGTATGATCCAGGAGCTGGGAGCAGGTTGTTATCTCTAATGGAGCAGGGCAGTGTCCTTTGGAGATGTTGGCCTGTGGCCCAGGCCAAGGATGTTTCTGCAGCACAAAAGCCGCATCACTCGGCTGGACAATAATGTGGAACTTGGATGGCTCAGGGCAGCGCTGCTCTGGGGGGTGAAGATGACCTAATGGTGTAATTTGGAAGAGCTCAGCGTTCAGAGCTTCCTAAAAATCTGCTCATATGTCTTTATGTTGAACTGGAAGAGAATCTAGTGACAGAGGAGTATCTGTCCCTAGGAGAAGGCGTAGAGAGGTGTCTTTAAAAATGTCCCAGATATTTTTCGTAGAATCATAGAATGGTTTGAGTTGGAAGGGACCTTAAAGACTATCCAGTCCCAACCTCCCACCCTGGGCAGGGACACCTCCCACCACACCAGGTTGCTCCAAGCTCCCTCCAACCTGGTTTTGAACCCCTCCAGGGATGGGGCAGCCACAGCTTCTCTGGGCAACCTTGGCCAGGGTCAAATTTTATCCCATCCAGCTTTATCTATGTATTTCTTTATCTCTGTGTTTGTATTTCTAGCAAGCTGCACTTACAGCAAAATTTACACAAGTTCATCCTGATTTCCTTGTGGGATGGCACTAAGGCAGCCAACCCTGTTACCTGGCTCTGGTCACTCTGAAGCTCTTGGAGATGAGGATGAACTTTAGATACAGGAGCTGACCCCCTGTGACCGGAGTGTGGCACTTCAGAAGATTTTGAGTCTGGTGTGCCCCGTGGAGCCCCCAGGGAGTGTGGTGATTGTATTTCTGGATAAAAGAAGCTATCTGTTCTGAGGATAGCTTAATTAGCAGCCTGTGGAGTTCATTTGTTTTTCGGCATTAGTGTGTTGAAAGCAAATGTGTTTGCATAAAGGTTTCTGGCAGGAATCTTGATGCGGTGGGAATGCATTTCCTCTTATTTCTCTCCTCCAGTTATGCTGAGGAGCAGCAGAATATCACAATATCCTGTGACTTTTGTGGCCAGCTGATCTTCAGGGATAGTGGGTGGTGGAGGGAGAATGAACTGAAGTTCCCCTTCTCACCTATCAGGAGAAAAACTCGCGTCTCCTTAAAGTTTATATGGTTCTGACTACAAATTTAGGGATCCAGAGACTCCCTCTAACAGAGGCCAGGTAAACTATAAAATATTTTTGTTCTTCTGGCACCTTTTCCTGCTTATATTTTTCTTGACTGCTGTTTTATCCTTCCTTTATGTCCTTATATCCTTCCTCCATCCATGTTCTGGTTGTGGATTCAGCCAGCCATCCTGTTTTATCTGGAAACAGCAGCAGCATCCCCATGTTGCTTAAGCACAAATACAGCATCAAATCTGGTAGCCAAAAGGTAGGAGTGGGAAATGAGACGTGTAAATCTAGGAGGAAGGGTGTGTGAAGAGAGCACACCTTCAGGTTGAAGCTGATAGAGATTGAGGTTGAGATCTCTTGGTAGAGAGCACATCACCTGCCAGCAGATGTGCTAGAAATCAAGTCGCTCTGTTAAAATCAAAGGTAGCCCTGAGCAAAATGTGTCATATGAGATGGGGCAGGTGGGAGGGAGATGTCTGATGGCTTGATGGACAGGAGGAACCAGGCTGATCCATGGTTTTCACCTCTGGATTCTGTTACTTGTCTCCCTATTTAGTGCTAAATAGAGGTGGGAAGTGCAGCCTCCCGTCCAGCTGGTCCTCGCTGGCTCTGTCGCAGGGAGGCTGCGTTTGCTCTTCCTTAACAAGAACTGCTTGCTCTTCTCCATTGTTCCTGCTGCTGGGGATGGAATCTGAGCATCCTGCTTCTCATAAACAGCCTTGACTGGTGTGTAAGCTAAATCCTCCCCAGCTGGTGCTGCCTGCAGGTGTCTGGAGCCCCCCCCAGGTGTTGAACACCCTTTTGTGGGGGCCATGGGGAAGAGATGGGGCTCAATCCCTGTTTTTTTCACTCGGGCTCCCTCCCTGGCTCTCTCTGCTGATCCCTCCTTTCTTTGTCTCTCTCAGCCAGCGTGGGATGCCTGACTCTTACTGCTGAAACACTCTGGTGTCTCAGATATTTGTGAGCCCTCAGGAATAGAGTTTTGGAATTCTCCGTGTGGTTTTTCCTCCTCTGTGTCTGCTTGCAGCTTTCCCTGGAGCCCCACCAGCGCCCCCCCCCCCCCCCCCCCCCCAACTTTGCTCTGACCCAGCCTTGTGTTGAAATCCTTATTCATGCCTTAATCACTTCCTGTCCCTGCTATTGCAGTTCCCCCCCCCTCTCCCTCCCCCTCCAACATCTGTAAATCTTTGCTACGTTAATTTTCTGGGGTGGTGCTGCCTCCTTCCTTGGCCCAGGAGGCAGGTCTGGGTGTCCCCCAGCTTCTGGCTGGTCTCTGGTTTGCTCTCCTCGCAGTTCCCTTTGTTATATTGGCATTATCCCAGGCTCACAACTTCTTCCCTCTGCATCCCAGCTTCCTTTTGGCTGATAGTCTCTATTTTTTTTGATTGTTTTTCTTTAGCCATTAGGAATGGGTTTGCATATTTTTTTTTTAAAGCAACTTAGTCATTTCCTTTATTTTTCTTGTCATAAAACTTCTTGCTCAAGGAGTTGTGTGCTTGTTAATGCAACATCCTTGCAAGAAATTTGGAAGTGTTATTTCATCTGCCTACTGGGAAGGGAATGGTATAGGGAAGAGTTATGTGACTTCACTAACAAGCAGTTGGTAGAGTCATGCTTAGATTTTGGGGAGATATTTTCAGTGTTATTGTAAATCTACGGGCTCATGTGCCCTTTTTCTGTAACAAGGTTTTGGATTTGTTCTTAATGGAGAGATCTGAGAAGTCTGATCTTGGATGATGACTCCTGTGAGTTTGGAGAGGCTGCCCTGAAGTCTGGTGAAAATGGGGACCGTGCACCACCCGTGGTCAGTGTGCCCTCGGTAAGGCTCTGCCAGTGTTTCCCAGAGCAGCAGAACTGAAGCTTGGCTGGTGCATGAGCTCAGACTTTAGAATTTAAAACCAGTCAACAGTTTCCGTTGCTCAAATCCCAAACTGAATTTAAATTCTAGTTTGCTTGTTCTGGGAGGCTTCAGCTTTGGTCCAGGACTCCAGTTGAAATGAAAATGCAAGACTGGGGAGATCATAGAATCATATGGAGTTGGAAGGGAGCTCTGGAGATCATCTAGTTCAACCCCCTTGCTGGAACGGGTCTATCTAGAGCACGTTGCACAGGAACGTGTCCAGGTGGGGTTTGAATGTCTCCAGAGAAGGAGACTCCACCACCTCTCTGGGCAGCCTGTTCCAGGGCTCTACCACTCTCACAGTGAAGAAGTTCCTCATCATGTTCAGGTGGAACTTCTTATACTCAAGTTTGTGCCTGTTCCCTCTTGTCCTGTCCCTGGGCATCACTGAGAAAAGACCAGCCCCATCCTCCTGACACCCTCCCTTTAAGTATTTATAAGCATTGATCAGAAAATGAGAGATGTAACATTAAGATGGGGAATGGAGGCGATGATCACCCTTGTTTTACAGGAGAAGAAAGATCCTGGCCCTCCTGGGAATGTGAGGAGGCAGCTGGTCATGGCTTTCTGGGGGCCTGTTTGGTGCTCTCACACCTATTCTCTATCTGACTTCTTTGTGCTCCTCTCTCCCAGGTGTGTGACAATGGAAGACAAGGTCCATCATCGAGAAGCCTGACTGCTGATACCAAGACAGCTCTTTAAAGCACTGGAACTGGGAGCCTGAGCTACAGGGGACAGCAAACATGCTGAAGCCAAGTGGACTTAAAATCCCCGGCAGGGCTGGGAAGCACTCCAGCCCGGTGGGACGGGCATCGGGGACCACTGCTGCTGCTGTCACCACCAGTTCAAAAGAAGGTAAGGAGTTAATTCAGCAGGGATATGAGCTGAGCTGGGTAATCACCTGGCTTAAAGGCAAAAGGTCTAATGGTGCCAGTGTTCAGTAGGATGTGAAATTCCCCAGCTGTACGTAGGTTGGTTGTGAGCATGGATCAAAACAAGTGTCATGGGGTGAATAAAGGGCCTCCTCCTCCCAAGTAATGAACAAACCAGGCAGGTTGTGGAGTGGGTGGGAGACAGATGGATCCTCTAGTGTTTAGGTCTGACAGAGAGAGGTGCTGCCTCCTCTCATGCTGCTTTGTGAACACATACCTGTACAGACAGTAGCATTTGAAGAGCTGGTAGTAATTAGGGAGATGGGAACCTCACCCGTGATCACCTTAAACACTGTCCTATAGCCATTGCTCCTGGCCTGTGATAATGCAGGAGTAAGAACCAGGCACTGAAGGTGATTTGTCCTGTGCTGATTACCTCAAATTAGTGCCTTTGTTTGAACAGAATTATTTGAAGCACTGGGATTTGAATAATTACTTTCTTTGGCATACATACACATGCTTTGCTGTCCGTTGATCTGTATCCAGTGTATATATGAGCTGTACAGACTGCCATTATGCTCTGTAATTAACACTTCAAAAAGAGTTTGAGATATTTTGCTTAGGATTCATTTTTCTGGCTGCTTTGACTGCTGGATTGGTTTGTTGTTTGTTTTTTTTTTAACTAGATGTAATTTTGCAAGTATATTCAAGGTGCAAGTTCTGTACGTCATGGGTTTTGTTTCACTTTGTTGACAGAGCCTCAGGAGGATGTGTGTCCTGCCCATCTCTTCTAGATTCAGTGTATTACTCTCATTTGACAATGTCATTGGTGGCTTCTTGAGTTCTGTCAATCTCTTGCCCCATAATAATTCAGGCCACTGCCCACATGCCTGGTTACTTTGCTACTTCAGTCCTGAAACTATATAATGTTTGGCAGAAGCTGGAAAGCCTTGTATCTGTCAGATAATATTATAGGGGATAGTACTGGGCAAAATTTGCCTTAGCATATTTTTAGCATATGCCTGTGATAAATTAGTCTGTGATTATGATACTGCAAAAATGAGCTGTCTCTGGCCAGAGTAAAGCAGAAGTGTTAGTTACTTAAACAGAACAAACAAACAAAACAGCATCTCTGTGAAGTTTCTGCTGTGCTGGAGCACATGCCCTTGTCCCATCAACAGCTTCTATGGAGAGGGTGGTTCAGGCACAACCTCCACAGAGGATTCCATGCAGAGACCCTTCTGGCTGCTGAGCAACCCTGGCTCTGCTCCGTTATTACACATCAGGGGCTCTGCTTGGCTCATGGATTTCTTCAGCTGTTTCTTTTTCTCTCGCTCTGTACATTCTTTCCTTGAACAACGTGGTAAAAGCCATGATTTTGACTTTGGTTTTTACTTATGTGTAAAGTCTTGTTTGAGGGGCCAGTTGCTTCATGGGATCGTGGGCCGAGTTCCAGATCTTTCAGAGTAATAAATACAGAGTAATAGGGAGTGGAGGGGCTCAACTCTTCCTCGGCTGAGAACTTGGCCCTAGATGGATGGTTTGAATTGCACTCTTCTGTGTTTGAGTGGGATTTAATGTTAAAAAGGCTAACTTCTTTATCTGGTATCCAAATCAAAGATACTGAAGCTTCCTTGTATCCCTTTCCTAGAGGGAAGCACCAATTGATGAAGGAGATCCTTAGGATAAGTTTATAGGTTTGGCTGTTTGGTTTGGAGTTATTCCCCAGCCCCATTTCTGTATCTCCCCTTTGCTTCTCTCGGTGCCTGGCTGGGATTGAGCGATGAACTGGAAGGAACTCCAGTAAAAATGTAGCTACCAGCTGTGAACCACTCAAGGTGCTTCACGCTGGATTTATAATTGCAGTGTGGCGTGGAGTTATTTTCAGTTGATTTTTATCATTTAAAAAAAAAAACAAACCCCGAAACACCCAAAAATGAGAGAAAAGGTCCCAGGACTGTCTTCCCCTCAGAGGCAAAGCCAGGCGTTAGGAGTTAGTCAGCCCTGGGGTCTGATGTGCCATCCTGTGAATGCAGGGCTTGTTCACTGGAGCTTCTTTGTCCCTTGTTTGGCCACAGCCATCCCTCTCTGGGATAGATGTGCAGCAAAGGCAGCCAAGCGTGGGCAGGATCTGCACCAAACCGAGCCTGACCTTTGCCTGAAAAGCTCGAAAATGGGTTTTATCCCTGGGAAAATGTGTGGATGGGGAAGGGAGGAAGTCTTGGGATGGTGGGTTGAGACTGTGCTGCTCCTCTGTCCCTTGGGATGAAGCCCTGGAGATGCTGGGAGGGCTGGAGCCCCTCTGCTGTGAGGACAGGCTGAGAGAGATTTTGGGGGGGGTTCAGCCTGGAGAAGAGATGGCTCCAGGGAGACCTTAGAGCCCCTTCCAGTCTCTAGAGGGGCTCCAGGAAAGCTGGGGAGGGACTCTTGATCAAGGAGGGCAGCCATAGGACAAGGGGTGATGATTTTAAGCTGAGAGGGGAGATTTAGATTAAATCTGAGGAAGAAATTCTTTGGTGTGAGGATGGTGAGAGCCTGGCCCAGGTTGCCCAGAGAAGCTGTGGCTGCCCCATCCCTGGAGGGGTTCAAGGCCAGGCTGGATGGGGCTTTGAGCAACCTGGTGTGATGGGAGGTGTCCCTGCCCAGGGCAGGGGGTTGGAACTGGATGATTTTTAAGGTCCCTTCCATTCTGTGGTGCAGGGGGCTTTGCTGGAGTACGGAGCTGCTGGAGCAGCCACAGCAGTGAGCCAGCCATTCCTTCCTGGGAGGTGAGAACAGAGCACAACGGGGCTGTTTGCCCGGTGGGTGGCTGCTACAGGGCTTGTAGCATCATTTCTGACATCGTCTTTAGTGTCATCTTCTCACTCTGTCCCCTGCATCCCAAAATCCTGCCAATGTGCCTGGTTGCCCCTCTCTGGGAGTGGTGGCATCTGTGCTGACTATGGGGCCATCTGCAGCATAGGTATTCATGGGATTCAGCCTTCAGTGGGGAAAACCTCCAAGAGAAGATATTCTCATATTTCTATTTTTTTATTTTTTTTCTGCCAAAGCGGTTTCATTCTATTTCAGAGCCAAATGTCCACATCCTTGTAAAGTTAATGAAATCCAGTCTCCAGTACCATCCGTCACCAGATCCTTTGGCTGCAGGCATCCTCCAAGTTTACGTCAGTGCCTGCTGTGGTCAGGATTTAAATCAGGTCTGAGGCACAGGAGGATGGTGGAGCTTTACCCCATCCTTGCTCTTCTCTCTTGCTGATCTGCATCCCTCAACCTCAGGTCTCTGATTGCATCTCTGCTGCTAATTCACAGCAGTACAGATAACCCAGCTCTCTCGGGAGGAGGTAGCTGTACCAGCCACGGGCTGTTGGATCTGGGGTGTGTGGTCAGCACTGAGGCCTTTCTCCACTGTCACACTGTTGGGGCCTTTCTAATGTACAGAGGGACAATGGCAGAGATGAAGAGGCTGAAAACAATTTTCTTTTGTGTGTTTAATGTGAGTATTGTCCAATTCTGGGCTCCCCAGTTCAAAGAGGACAGGGAACTGCTGGGGAGGGGACAGCAAAGGGCTACAAAGATGATGAGGGGCCTGGAGGATCTCTCCTATGAGGAAAGGCTGAGGGACTTGAGTCTTTTTAGTCTGGAGAAGAGTAGGCTGAGGGGGGATCTGATCAGTGCTTATAAATACTTAAAGGGGTGGGTGTCAAGAGGGAAGGGGCCAGTCTTTTTTCAGTGGTGCCCAGTGACAGGACACAAGGTAACAGGAACAAACTTGAACATAGGAAGTTCCACCTAAACTTGAGGAGGAACTTTTTCACTTTGAGGGTCTCTGTCACTATTGACATTCAAACCCACCTGGACATGTTTCCTGTGGGACCTGCTCTAACAGGGGGTTGGCCTAGATTATCTCCAGAGGTCCCATCCAACCCCATAGCATTTTGTGATTCTGTGTGATTCTGATTGCTAAGAGCTTTTTCTGCTTTGCTTTTCTCTTCTGTCACTGTCCAGAAAAGCGCGTTCATGTGATATATAGGGTCGAAGGATCCTCTGAAGATACCAAGCTTTATGTTAGGCCTTCAAAAACTGAGTGAAGGAGGCTATACGTGTGGCATTGCAGAACCCATGAACTCTGTGAGCTGTGTCTGCACTGAGAGTGCTTCTGGGAGACTCTCAGGGTTTGCCTGGCTCAGAGGAATCTTGGAATATGGAATTTTTCTAAACCCACACATTGCCTCCCTGCTTCCCTCCCTCTTGCCAGAAACACCAAAAGGGACTTCTCCATTTTCTTAGGAATTTGGTGAATGATCTGAGCCCTGCAGCTTGATGGAGGAAAACTGCTGTGCTTTGCATTACAGCATACAGAGCTGCAACACTGCAGCTCTTCTTGAATTTGCTACCTTGGGGGCAGGACAGAAATCTCAAAAGCTTGAAATATAGTTGCAAAAGAAAACCATAAATCTAATAAAGCACAGAATTGAACTGTAACAATGTACGGGCTGTTGGCTCTGAGCTCTCTCTTGGCTCTGGTAGCCTGTGGCTGGCTCAGAAAGACCCCCTATCTAGGATATATCTCCCAGGTTGGTGTCAAAAGAAGGTGCTTGGTCTCCAGTTGCACCAGAGAGTTGTCATTAGATGCAAATGGATTTTGGAAGGCTTCACTCTTTCTTCTTCCTACCTTCCCATAAACTGATCAGTCTTGTCTGCAGAAGTGCAAGTAGAAGTACTTTCCTTTAGTCTCAGAAGGAAATATGTGAAGATGCTTTGTGTCTTCTTTTTTCCCCAGCACTCTGTTCATGTTCTTTTGTGGAAAGTCAAGTATCTCTCATCTTTCTTCCTTTCCCAGGCAGGGGACATGTACCCTCTTAAATGCTTCCATGTACTCTTGATAACTCGCATCTTATGTAGCAGAACAGAGGATTGATACAGATTTAAGATGCTGGGTGTGCATGTACATATAATTTCACAATCTGTGGCTTTAGGTTTCCATAGAGACCATATATGATGTAGTCATAGTGTGTGTGACAAGCTGGCTCAGTATATCCAAGTTATTTTTCCTCAAAACTTATTCAGAGCACCTGTTTCTTATCAGCTCGTGGAGTGTCCTCCTTGAACTTTCCTGGAGTGAAGAGTTATGGTGTCTTCTACTGGAGCTGGCACTTTCAGAGGTATAAGGGCTTTTTGTGGTGGTAATTTTGGTTAAGTCCATTGGCTTATTCTGGGTTTGGTTTTTTGGTTTGTTTGGTTTGGTTTTTTTGGTCATTTCCACTGAAAATCAGTGGGGGACTGGTGCCTGGCATGGATTCTTGGAAAACATTAGCCTCAATGAGAGGTGTCCACGTTGACCGGCCCCCTCTCTTCTCTCCTGTAAAGCTGGAACAATGTAAAAAAGTGAGTTCTGCTGCTTTGTGGTAACAATTTTCCTTGAAACCAGACTGGAAATTCATCTCTAGCTGTCTCAGCAGTGGATTTCCAACAAATGTATTGGCTTATTTCTCATCCTTCAAGTAAAGAAAGTTCCTGCTTTTCACCCCATGTGCAAGAGAGGTTTCTGCACACACGGTGTCGCTGGTAAAGGGCTTGATAGAATATTTTGGATTTCTTGTTACTTACAAAGCTCATGTGTCTTGGTTTCTTTTTCACTCTCCTCCTGGAAAAGCCTGCTTTTGCCTGGAGTTGTGAGATAAAGAGAATGGGAGCTGTGATGAATGGGCCCACACATTCCCTCCCAGCTGGTGGAACAGGTGAAGGCCACTGGGAAGGGGAGTGTTCACATTTCAGAGTGGTTTTTTTTTGGTCTGGGAGGAGCAGTGTTAGAGTAACTTTGGGTAGAAGAGAAAGTCTTGCCTTTCACACTGCATTTTGCTGTCAGCTGGCCCTGGCGTTCATTTGCAGTGCTTTTTATGGTTCTTAAATCTCTTCTTCAATTAAAGAACTCTGGCAAAAGAGGGAGAGGGAAAAAGGAACATTAATATTTGCAGATGGAGCTGGGCAACACTGAGACTTCAGTGCTGCAGGCAAAAAAGCCCAAACCTGTTATATTTTCTGTGAAACCTAAATGTGTCCAGCCTGAATCCAGCCTAGATCTTGAATTTTACAGATGGATCCTGTCTTTCTGAATGGGCAGGTGCAAGTATCTGGGACCCAAATATCATATTTAGGCACGGCTGTCAGTATCAAAACTGTTGTTCAGTGAGTGCCCACTTTTATTGCCAAAACTCATACTTTCATAGCTCAACTGTACAGCATTGCCAGGAGCCTGGGAATGCCTTCTCATTTTCATGTGAGCATGCATACATTATTTTTTAATGAAAAATAAATGCACAGAACTATTAATATTTGCTGACATAATGTCCACCTTGGCAAACCCTGTAGGATGCTTTTGTTTGCTAAAAATAAAAGTGAAACAGAGTGGAGTGTTCACGGGGCCATTAAAGAGCACTAGATGATTGGCTCTGTAGGGTAATTAAACTAAGTATGTTGTAACGAGGGATTATTAGCCTGAGCTGTGGTAGTTACTGGGGTAGTTGCTCTTGGTTCCTGGCTCCTAATGAGCTGGGGCTGGTTATGTCCTGGGGCACAGTTACTGCTGTGCCCCAGGGATGAGCTCCAAGTTGGTCAGGGGGTGGGTTCAGTTGGGGTGATGTTCAGCTGGGGTGGGTTTGCTGGTCCAGCCCAGGTGGGATCGGAGTTGTCTGTCCATCCTGAGTGGGATCAGTCATTCTTAGTGTCAGAGGATGAGGAGAAGAGGCCAGCAGAGGGTCAAACAGACTGGGCTGCACGGGTTACCTCCCAAGTCCCCATTTGCAATTTAAGGAGGTTTCCTATGAAAATATTGTGATATAATCTTTTAGGGTCGAATTGGGTTTTGAGCCTCCTGTGAGGGGTGGAGTTAACTTTGCCTTCTGATTTTGTCTTCTAGAAATGCAGCTGCTTTCTGAGGGCAGCCTCTAGTTTCAGAGACTCAGCAATTCTATACAGAAAAGTTTCTTCACGTACATTAAGGCCCCATTGTTAATGAGCTGCCTGAGGAGTGTAAATCTTGCTACTGCCTTAGCTCCTCTCTAGGATTAGTGCTTGGTCTAACCTTCCTCACTGGGAAATCTCCATTCTTTTTTATTTATCTGCAATGGGATTAAACCCATTTAATCAAGACAGCAGCGTCTTGATAAATTATCTTGGAAATCAGTTGTTTGCCCTTAAATTTTCTCAGGATTTAGTTGGAGTAAATTGGCTGGATGCTTAGCCACAAGAAGTAATTTCTGTTGCCTCTGGGATTATTTTGCAGTAAAATAAAGGGAGGTGAGATGCCCTTGATAAGGAATTCAAGCCTTGGTGGTAAGAGAGAACGTGGGTGGGTTATTTTCAGTTAGTCACCAATGGTTTGACAGTGTCTTGGCATAAGCTGTTTTTTTTATTAAGCTGCAAGAAATATTGCTGAAGCTGCTTGGTTTTGTATCGATCTATTAATTCTCATTCCCAAATAAAATTTGAAAGACACTACTGTTTTTTCTGAAACAAAAGAAATGGGATTGTAGTGACTGGAGCTGATTGACTGGCACAGACACAGGGAGCTAATTCTTGCCTATTCAAGGGCTTTGTGGCTCTTGATAAATATGAATTTGGGGTGTTGTACACTGCAAATTGAGGCCAGAGGCTGCTATTATTTCTAGCAAACATATTTTTTTTTTTTGGCTGCTTTGCTTCAGGCCTCATGGAACACTTGATATTGTCAGCTCTCATCCAAGCTGTGCTCAGCTCCATCCATGCTGCAAGGGGGAATGGAAAGTCCTCAAGGCAGATTCTTGCTGGAAATGCCTCCTCAGGGTCTGTGAGGTCTTCATTTATCTTAAGGGGTCTGTGTGCACAGCACCTTCAGCTCCCAGGGCAATGGGGCAGTGCCAAGGAGCATGTTTGAAGATGAAATGCCTCCAACTGCTATGGTATCAGCGGATCACTTAGCAATTAGTAGTAACAGTTTAGGGTATCCACCTGCACACAGTTATCTGCTCAAGAAGTTACCAGGGAGCTGAAAGAGAACAAGAGAGTGTTTTCAAGGGCTGCCCAAGAAAAAAGCTACACATAAGAGTTGTTGGTTTGCTGGTTTAGGATTGATGAGCAGCTTGATATGGAGAAGTGATGCTGGGAGAGGAACTGTGGTGGATGATCATCAGCACAGCCAAGGTGTAGGAACTGCCACAACCACTGGGGTGATTGTTAGAACCTGAACCCCTTCATCATTACTGTGGGTGACTGGAGTGCCCTGTGTGTAGGTCACATCCCTCCATACAGGTCTCTTGCCTCGTGGTCCCTGATGCTCTCGTGAGACCTGGCATATTTGCTTCTAATCCCTGTGGTCTGTCCAGAAACCAAATGTTTCCTGGTGTGGTTGGTTAGGGCTTGTATTCAGCTCACACCTCCCTTTCATGAGGCACTCTGCCTGCCATCCTGTGGTCTGAAATATGCTTTGTACTGAGTTTTCCAGGAAGTTTTTGGAGGTGATGGTTCCCCCGTGCTTTCCATCTCCCTCCTTGAAGAACGTTCCTCTCCCAAGGAGAGGTGGTTTGGTGCATTGCAAGCAATATGAAAGGGCATGGAATCAATCTTGATTTAATCAGCTTTACAGGTGACATCTAGAGACAGCCAGGAGTCTGATTTTAATTGTCTTAGTTGTTAGATGCTCTTAGAAGGATTTGATAGAGTTAATCCTTCATATTCAGGGCCCTCATTGTGGAGGGAGGCGTGGGTGCATGCTGCAGGCGTATGGAGGTCAGACACCCTCCTGCTCTCTCTGTCTGCAGCCCCTCGCAGAACAGCAGGGAAAGAAAATCTGCTTCCCACAGATGTTCAGCTTGTGGGGGTTTGAGGATAATGACCCAAATCCTATTCAGCCAAGCTGGTGTAAACCCACAGTAACATCACTACACTTGCTTTTACACCCGTTGGAGTAAGGGCACAGCATCGGGGGCAGAATCAGCTCCTGCGTGTTCTGCCTCAAACAATTGAACTCCTCTCGCAAGAGCAGATTAATCATTAGAGGCCTGAGCCAATGGTCATGGAAATCAAAGGGAAGATTCCCTTTGGCATAGATGGATTTGGGATGAGAATCCATAGAATTACAGCAGCATCAGGGCTATTGGTGGGATTTAACCATCACACGCTGACCCTGCACGTGAGCATCCTCCTTGCAAGCAGTTAAATGGGTGAACTGGTCTCCAAAAAGGCCTTTAAAATACTTGGAGAACAGATATTTTTCTCTTTTTTTTTTTGGTTCAGTAGGGTATTCGCTTTTCAAATAAAGATGCTAGAAAGTAATATTCCTTTAAAAGAAAGAACTTGGTTTTTATGCAATAGTGAGGTCTGTAAGAGAACTCCATGTATCACAACACTTACTATAAAAATAATAAGAGTTGTCACAGTTGGGCTGTCTGTGGCTTAAGCAGCTCCATTCAGAACACAGTTGGTGGTATCTTTACTACAAAATGTGGCTGTTTTGGCAATGCTGTTTTCTAGTGCAGTAAATGTGTGTCCTGTGCTGGGTCGGGGAGGGTCTGGAGGATACATTTTACTCACATGGTTTGTTTGCAGAATTCCTTGTGAGCAGAGAAATACTTGTGCATGGGGATTTTAAAGGATGGCACAGGAAGGCAGTGATGAACTTTGCCACGAGAGCCTCTTAAAACCAAAATCTACACCAAGAAGTCAGGAGTTGCTCCGTGCAATCCAGCGTGCTGCCAGTGCTCTCATTTGCAGGGCACAGTTATGCAGGTGTTAATTGCTGCTCCAGGAGTATTCCCAAGCTGCCTTATGAATTCCTACCAAGCACGAGCTGTAAGTCATTCTCATTTCTGTAATTACAAGCCTGCTCTGCCCGTATGAAACCTCTGTTCTAGACACTCTGAATCCTTCACCACCGCCTGTGAAGCCTGGGACTTAGCTAGGTTGGTGTTTCTATTTTTTTTACCACACAAGAGAGCTTGGAGAACTTAAGTAGGTCTTCCTCAGTGTCATCCTGTGAGTCAGAGGTGAAAGTGAAGAGTTATCCTGGCCAGCAGGTTTTTCTGGCTTTTGCCCCTGCCGGTCCTGGCACCAGGAGCAGCAGCTTCCCCCTCTGATGCTGCTTCCTTTAGTCCTTTTCATTGACTAAAGTGCTGCTTTTGTAAGCATTAGTGTGTTAGTAATTTGGCTGAGGGCATGAAGTCATTGAGCAGGTAGGGCTGATGTCCCAGTCCTGCATTTGGGGTGTTCTGGTCTTAATTCACCCTTAAACCTCTACTGGTTTAGGATTCACATCACTGAACATGACAGGAGCCTTATTTGTTGCTGTAGAATGTTTCAGAGTCTTGCTTATTGCAGAATATTATATTTGGAGATATTTGCTCAAAAAAAAGAAACCTGCCAGAAATTAGAAAGGCTCGATGCAGTTCTTGAGCAAGAAAATTGAAATAAGGAATGTATGAGTGACTGCCCGGGTGTGTCAGAGGGTAAAAGCATAAAACTGATGGTTTGATGAACTTTTGAAGAAGAGGTGTAAGAGAGAGGAGGAGTTCCCATGTGTCTTTCAAACCAGTAAGATGTACTGGCCTTGGTGGGAGCACACTGTGTGCCTGGTGGGACTCTGTATGTGGATTTTTGTCCAGCTCATGTAGGCAGCTCCCACAGCTTGGTCCATGATCTCACGTTATGGATTTCGCCACCACCATCCCTTGTCCCTGTGCCCACCATCACCCCTGGAAGGGTGGAACGTATCAGTTCTGAGACTTAGAGCTGTTGGGTGTGAGAGACCTGCTGTGGGTTTTTATGTTCATAGCATAGCTCAGATATTTTGTAGGATCAGATCTGCATTGTGGTTGTTTTTTTCTCAAAAAGAAAAAAAAAAAAAGACCTTGGTTGCACGGAAGTGATTTGGATTTTTTTTTTTGCAAATAGTGCCTGCTCATGTACAGCTCACTGCCTTCTGAATTGGGTACTTAGCTGTTTAAGCCAGATATTTACAATAAAGTAGATGACTCAGTGTTAATCTGCTCTCAAATATCCTTTTTATAAGATTAGGCAAAACAAACAGCCCAACAAACTCTGGGTTGTGCGTGGCGTGGATCCGCGGACAATCGGGCCATTGTGTGACCTCTGCTGAGATGGATGGTCTGCAGGAGCTGTGCAGGGACCTATGGCTGCAAAAATAAATGGCCAATGAAGTAATGAATCAAAGCTGTGTTCTGGCAGAATGCAGCCCTGGGCTTGTGCACAAGTTTGTTTGGCAATTAAGAGATGTTGGTCTTAATTGAAGATGTCTTCTTGGGAATCTTTCCTACAATTCCTCGGGGATTCTGGGCGTGCTGCAGATGGCCCCTAAAGTGTCCCTCTTTAATGCAGGTTGGATGGATGGTTCAGAGGGATGGTATAATTGTATGGTTGGCATGATTCTTCAGAGAAGAGGAAAAAAAAACCTACAAAAAAACCTACATAGAAGATGGAAAGCTCGGTGCTTGCCTTTCTGCTGCTCCCACCCCAGTGGTCTAATTAACACCGTGCTTAACTCTGCTGTCTTCCAGGATAACTGTTTGCACTGAAAATGAGCATCTCTTAGCTTGGTGATCTCAGGTGTTAAATTTTTGACCTTTTCTCCCCAAGACTAGCTGCAGCCAGGGCACGAGCCAGCACCTCTCAGGGCTGCAGGCTGTGAGCTCTTGGAAAGAGCGATCGCTGGGAAGATGAGCCTGACTCTGCCAGAGGGAAGCAGAGCCAGGTGATATTGGAAACTCAGAGAAAAGCTTCTGCTTGTACTGAGGAAGTGTTTCTGAGGTTCAGCAGGTAGAAATGAGGTGGTGTTATCACTCAAGATAACATTTATACATCTTATATATATATATAAGTTTCCATGTTGTCAAGTAAGTATAGAGGATGGCAAAGGAAAAATATGGTGGAATCTTGGAAAAACCTGCTACAGCATAGTTGAGCCCAACTGGTTTGAGACTTTCATTGTCTTCATGATTCTCCTCAGCAGTGGAGCACTAGTAAGTAGAAAAAAAATTTCTATGCTGGAATATTTAGATATCTCCTGAGAAGCAACAGCAAAATTCAAATTTGGTTCAAAAAGACCTATTTTGCTTGGAGATGTATAAATTTATATATTTTATATAACTTGATTTATATATATATATTTATTTATATATATATATATATAACTTGAGTTATATAACACTCAAGTAGGGAAAATCTTACTGATGAGGTCTATTGTGACATGTCTAGCCCTTCGCATGGGGAAGACCTCCCAGGTGCCAGCAGAGCACTCACTGCTTGAGCTTGCAACTTGCAGACGAGTCCTTGTTTTGGATGAAAGGATGTTTAGGCTTGAGCTGGGGGCACATGGGCCTCTGAAATGGTGCTGGTGCAGCAGGAGCACAGGTAGGAGCAGCATTGGCTCCTCAGCAGTCATGGCAGGGACAGTGCTGTGCTACAGTAGAGCTAATCTGACTTGAATGGAGAAACCAGATCAGCCAAGGGTGTATGAGAGGGTTAGATTGCTGGAGTAAATGCTCTGCCCAAAGGGCAGTGCCAAAGTCAGAGATGAACTGATCTCTCTCCTGGTCATTTAACCTTCCTTTCCCCTGGGCTGGTAGATGGATGGTCCCTCTGCTCGTGCATGGCTTCTCAGGCTGTGTCCTGTGAGTAAATATCCTGAGCTCTGCACACACAGCAACTTCTCCTCCATCACCCTCCCAGTGCAGTTCTTGGAGCTGCTGATCCCCTGGTCTGGCTCCGCTCCGATCGTAAAATAACTTGATGGACTCAGGCAGGCTATTTTTTTTGGTACTTTCTCTTCTAAGTTTTATTGGGAGTGAGCTAATTCCAGCATTTCTGAGTGAATATGTCAATGGCCTTTCTGTGTGCACCTGCTTGAGCAATGTCCTGCTTGGCTGCTCGTCTCTCCGAGTCGATGCTGTAGCTGGTTAGGAACGGCACCAGCGTCCACCCCGAGTGGGTTTTATGTGGGAATGATGCCTGAGCAAAAGTCCTAGCCTTAAAAAAAAAGGCTGTGAGATTTCAAAACCCTGCTGCTTGATTGCTTTTCTGGTGGAGAGAAAGCACTCTGCTTTGCTTGGCTGCCCTTTACAATACTTGGTACTCAAGATAAATTTCTCTGGTTCAGAAGGTGTCCTGAGACTGCTCCTCTCTCTGTGCTAGTGCCAGTGCTCTGCCTGGGAAATCGTTTATAAATGTCTCATTAAAGACCTGTGTGTGTGCCTCCCTTTTCTTTCTTTTTGTCACCGGATCAGCTCACTGAGAGCAGCTGCCTTCGCTTCCGTAATAGCGGCCCCAAACCCGGATTCCCACAGCCTGAGAAACGGGGGACAACTGCACCCGGGCTTAGTCCCAGCTCGTTCCCAAGCTTTTTCCCTGCTTCTTTGGAAAGAAAAGGCTCTAAGAAGGTAGCTTTGTGCGGGATTTATAAAGAAGCTGACCATATGGTGTGATTACAGCCACGCAGCCGGAGAGGAGGTGGTGGTGGTTGGAGGGGAGGTTGTGTTCGCCGGTGTGTCGCTTGGGCTGCGGGAAGGAAGCTCACCCTGTGGGGCAGGAGCCCTCCCTGTGAGTATATCATCTCCCCTGGATGGTGTTCTCCGGGCTGCTTTCTAACATTCCTTAACTCTTTTAGTAGCTGCAATGGTCTGGGAAGGTAACCCAGTTTAGATATGGGGCTGGTGGGACAGGACTTATTGAATATTTACAGCTAAGGGCTCGTTTAAATGGAAAAATATATCCTCTAGTTAGCTATGCTGAGTGAAATAAAGAAGGCTTCCAAGTGGAGTGTTCTCTAGCTGAACTGATTATATTATTTATTTACAAAAGAATGAAGCTTGTATCACTCCATAATACACCAGGGGCTGCTTTAGCACAGTATTCATTTTTCAGCTGTGTCTGTGACTGATTTCTAGAGGCTGAGGGTGGCACAAGCTGGGGAGAAAGGCAGAGGTGCTCTGTTCTTCTTGGCAAACCTGAAACAGCCTTCAAATTGTGGGATTTCTGTTTTCATTATTTTCTGGGAAAACGGGATGCTGCTCCAGAGCTGATATAGATGGGCCCTGTTTTCAGACTGGAAAATATTGAATAGGGTATTGAAACATGGATGTTGAAAGATTATGGTTTTTAAAAATAATAATTATGTAAAAACTATGACTGTAATCTTGAGATGAATAGATCCATCCCTATGCTGCAAGTTAATTATTCCCCAGTGAAAGAAATCTTGTGCTTTTTCTACTAGTGACTCGCCTCCCCAGTGCCCTGGGCTGCCAAAACCTGTCTGCTTTGTGTATTTTGTTGATTTGAAAAACTTAAAATCCTCACGTATAATAGATATCTATCTTTGCTGGTTGTTTCCTTTAAGAATTACACTGGATCTGGTCTAGCAAGGCTTAGTAAAGCCCAGGGTCTTCCGTCCCTCCCGACTCCAGCGGGCACCCCGACTGCATGTCTCACCCGTGGCAGAGCAGATTTCGTGCCGGCCTCAGCCTCTTGAATGAGACCTTTATAAGAAGGGCTTTGTTCAGTGCCTCTCTGTGAGGTTCAGTGCCCTTCCCAGCTGCCCTGGTGAAGACAAATATCTGCCTCAACGGGCATCTCCTTCTGCTCAGTGCAAAGCAACTTTGCAGTGGTTCTCACTCGCTTCTGCTTCATAATTCTTTTTGCTTTCTTATTGTCCTCTTTTCCTTCCTCCTCGTTGCAGGTTTCTTTCTAGGTATGTCTCCTCTCTTCAAAGCAGCTGGAGCCACTGATGCTGATGTTAATATCCATGCTGTGGGGTTTATTCCAGGGAACAGCAGGGGCAATAGATTTCCAGGGTGCCAGATGCAGAGCTTTTCTCTGTGCCAGTCGTTGCCCTTTAAGTCCCATGGGACAGGCGATTACAACACCAACTTTTCAGCTTTGAACTTGCAGAGCTTTCAGTCGTTGTTTCCCAGTCAGCCATAAATCTTTCAGGTTTCTTCCTCCCACAACGTGCTACTGGGCATTTGGCAATCGCCTGCAAAGCATTGCTCTCCCTCACAGCCACCTCGTCCCTCTCGCTTTCTGCTGTACCCTGCAGCTTGAAAGGGCTGTGATAAATCTTTCAGAAAACAGCTGCTTTGTTGCTGTGCTCTGTAATTTGAATTTGGGTATGGCAGAGTGGGCTGCCTTTCACTTGCTTGCCAGTTGCTTTGCAAAGCTCCAGTCCCCGTGTGGGAACCTAGAAATAGATGTAGTGAGACCTCACCATCACTGAGTGCCTGAAGGCAGCAGGTAGACAGCCCTTCTCCTGTGGGAGAGCCCCTCGGCCACTGCTGCTGCCAAATCATATAATTGTTAGAGTTAGAAGGGACCTTAAGTATGATCTAGTTCCAACCCCAACCCTGGGCAGGGACACCTCCCACCAGACCAGGT
>BJBW01007832.1:51618-63898 GCA_004320125.1 Scolopax mira
CACCCTCACACCAAAGAAGTTCTTCCTAATATCTCATCTAAATCTTCCCTCTTCCAGAATAAAACAGTTACCCCTTGTCCTATCAAATAAAGCCCTGTCTCCATGCCTGTGCAGGTGCCAGCTCCAGGAGGTGCAGCAGGTTGTTCCTTCTTGTCTCTTGCCCAGTAGACCATCTCCCATAGTTGTGGGGACTGAGGCTTTGACCATGGATTCTCTGGACTGTCTTTCTCCATTCCCTTCCCTGTAGGGGAAGTGCTAATTGGCTCTGCTGTCCACCATGTAGTGAATTTCTGTGGTGTTATGCTTGGAGGTGAAATAGCATTGCAGACTAGGAGAGGCTTGCACTAATTGCAATGTAAGAGCAATGGGTAAGAAACACAGAGCTGGGAGGTGATAGATACTTGGTTGGAAAGGGAATATACTGCTATGCTACTTTTCCAGCTCTTACTGGAGGGTGGTGGTCCCTTGAGTAGGAGAGTATCATCCGCCACAAGGGTGTCTGATGTCCCAGCTGAGACCACATCCCCTTGTCCACAGTGGTCAGGCTGCTCTCATGCCTTTTCAGCTCTTACCAATCCTTGTGGCAGTAAAACCATACGTTATTCCCTTCATCTGCCACCTCTGTGACTAGCAGGTAGGTTTTCCAGCTGAGAAAATCTGTCTTGGCTTCAAATGGGCATTGCGGTCCCCTGGTCACGGGACCGTCCTGAAGCCCTGCCCAGGCTGGGAGGCAGCAGAGCTGGTACTGGGGTTTTTGGTTGGGTTGCAGGGCTGCACATCAAGAGATGCTCCCGAGCTGCAAGATATGCTGCCTTGTCAAAAATGAGTGACATTTATAGCCAGTGATGAAATGAGGATGTAGCGTCTTCGGGTCTTGTGAGAGTGAGGTTTCTGCCAGGCTGGTACAGCTTTTCGTGCTGCCCAGTGGATGAGAAGCTTATTGATTGCTGTGGAGAGGAAACACAGCCCAGGAGTGGACAAGCAATTCTGTGCTGTGTGTAAGGCTGTCTTGTGATGTGGTGGGATTTGAGGGTAAAAAAAAAACCCTGAAAATTCAAATGGAGAAGGAAAAAGACCTCTCCGGGGGGCATTGTAAAGCTCTTCTGACAATATCACGTGTTTTCTTATTTCTCCCTCCCTTCCTGGCATGAGATGCTACTCTGGTATATCTCTTTTTTCCCCCCTTTTTTTTTTTTCTTTCTTTTAAATCTAATGTGCCTCCATTTTATCAATTAACTGCCTGTCTCCCGATTCCCATGGCAACACAACAAGACTGTGGCATTTCTGATTTCCTTGGCAGTTGGGATGCCTGGCATGTGTCTCGGGAGCAGTAACATTACAAAAGGGTTCTGCAGGGAGTAGGAAATAGATGGGCAACACTTGCTGTGTCCCACTTCTCATGCTAAACTACTTTTTTCTTCCTCTCCCTCCTCCCATTCAGAAGTGAGTTTCCTTCCCCTTTTGTTTCCATGGCTCGGTGATAAGAAACCAGCAACTGAAGTGCTGTGGGAGGTTGAAAGAGGTGGAGGGAGTGAGAGGGTAATGGTTTCACTGGATGGGGATGGCACTTAAATATAGCCTGAGGCTGAGCATCTCATCGGGCATCCTGCAAAGAATCACAGACTCTTCATGGTTGGAAGGGACTTTTGAGTCCAACCACAAAACCAAAAAACGACCTACCCCTCACCCCCCAAAAAACTCCACAGACACAAACCAACAACCTTCAGCACTAGAGCATGCCCTGAAGTGCCATGTCTACATGTTTCTTAAACACTTCCAGGAATGGTGACTCCACCAACTCCCTGGGCAGGTGCCTGACCGCTCTTTCAGTAAAGTAATTATTCCTGATATCTAATCTAAACCTCCCCTGTCACAACTTCAGACTGTTTCCTCTGGTCCTATCATTATTTCCTGGTGAGAAGAGGCCAACACCCACCTCTCTACAACCTCCTTTCAGGGTGTTGTAGGGGGCAATGAAGTCTCCCCTCAGCCTTCTCTTCTCCAAACTAAATGTGCCCAAGATTATCCCTACTGATGCTGCAGAGCACAAATGCTCTGTTCCTCCTGTTACAACTTTCAGAGCGTGTTTGAAGGGAGGTTCCTTGCTCCTTTGCCTTACAAAGATGTCTCTGTACCCCTTCCTACAGCAGATGTTCCCAAGAGCTGGAAAAGTCCATCCCCTCTTTGCAGAAGTCCTTGTGCTTCCAGGGATTTCAGACACGTGGCTTTCGTTGACACTGTAACAAGAGCCATCTGAACAGGTTGAAGCTTTGGTTTAAACCTTTAACCTCTCCAGCTCTTGGCTCATAGGAATGTGTTTGGCTCCTGCAGCATCGGTGCCCTGCGGGTGTGGGGGTACTTTGATTTATAAATTGTTGTTCGGCCCTGAAAGCTGTGACCTACAGGAAGACCATTTAAACCGAGAAGAATGAGCTGGCTAATGAACACAATAGGGTTGTAAAGCTTGGAAAGCCCAAGTGGAAGAGGTCCCACTTGCTTCTTGTTGTGACTTGGAGCCTGGTCCCAGCGCGAGGGAGGGAGGAGCTGCTGGTGCAGTCCTGGCCAGCAAGCGAGGTTTGTCTTGGGTCAGAGCAGCCAAGGGAGATCCTCCAGGACCAAGGACGAAACAGCTTTCCTCTGTTGTTGGCTTCCAGGTGAGCTGCTGAGTTAGATGCTTAATAGTTACATTCAGAGAGCTCATGTGGCTTCTTGATCGGCATCATCTGGGTTGGGACAGGAAATAGTCTACGTTTGATTGGGTTTGTTTCTCTTGTGTAGCTCTGTTCTCAACTCTGTATCTGAGATCTGTACCCTTGCTTTGCTGCTGGGACTTGTCGGTGTCTGACTGGGGACTCTCACTACAAGATAATTTTTTTTTTTGTGTCTAGAAACAACAAATCCAAATGACACAGGTGTAGACCAGCTCTTTAGGTCTCTGTAGGCTGGAGAAAGCTCAGTAATTCTGGGCATTTGAGAGGCTTTCCCCTGAGTTGTAAGAGGTGCTTGAAGAGCAGGTAACTCCAGTTGTCAGGTCTTGGAGAGCAGTGCTGTCATCTGATGTCTGTTTTGGGCTATCCTAAGATACCCATGGGGTCAAAGACAAGTTGCTTATCCCTACCTTTTACCTTCTGAAGGGCTGGTGACTCCCAGACTGGGAGGGTCAGAGGTTAGTCCACTCAGGTCCACCAGACCTGAAGCCAAGAAGAATAGATTTAGCTTGGTCTTAGTGACTCTTGGCTTCTTTGAAAACATACTGCACAGAAGCCTCTCAGCTGCACTGTAGGAAAATCAGTGGATTAGTCGTTATTTTATATGTAGGTAATGAAGGTCATGTAAAGTACAACTTTCTACAGCATGACCTTAAAGAAGAAGGTGAGCCTTCTGGCAGTTTCTCACTTAAATCCTATCTTTTTTTAATAATTTGCCTCTTATTAAAGAATAATAATGCTTCTGACTGCACTTCTGGGGAGCTTGTAATTAGACTGTTTCCCTGGGATGGTGTAATTCCTAGAGTTTGGTAGCCCTGCCTGTCAGACGGGCACCTAAAATGAGCAAAGTTATAAAGTCCTGCTAAAATTTTGACTCTATGGGGAACACAGTGTTCCACCAAAGGTCCAATGAACTGGTTTTTTTCCCAGTCCAAGTTGGTTTGTGAAGGTGTTTGCTCTTGCAGTGAAGCACGGTGAGTCTAGCTCTGGTTTTAAATCCTGCTGTGGTGTTTGTTCAGCCCTGGGCAGCTTTCCTGCCTTTCTTTGCTTGAGCTTCACCACCCAAGGGTTTGCTTATCCCAGCCACGTTCCAGAGGGGTTTGTCAGAGCAAATGGAGCCCGTATCTTGATCGTTAACCAACAGCCCTAATAAAAGACTTCTAGTGTGCTGAAACTCAGGCTCCAGTAGGACTAAAGAAATGGCTTTGATCTTTTGTGAATACAGATATAGAACCCCCACATTTCTGTGCTTATAATTCCTGTTTGGTAGAGTTGAATTTGGCTACTTTGCTTGGCATATTTCATATATCTGTCACGAACACGTCAGCGGCACGAGGTCTGTGTGCCATGGTGCTCTGCTGATCATGAAACCAGGATAGAAATTGTGTTTCTAACTTAATTTCTCCTCATACCCATGAAAGGAGAGAGGCACATATCACAGGCACTGTTGGTCTTAAACCCTCGTAGTCATCTCTGGCTGTTAAACTGAAAGAGTCTGTTCAGGAACCAACAAGTTACATTTTAATTGATGTGCTTTATTATCTTCATAGAATCATATGGGGTTGGAAGGGACCTCTGGAGATCATCTAGTCCAACCCCCCGCCCGAGCGGGTCTATCCAGAGCAGGTCTATCCAGAGCAGGTTGTACAGGAACATGTCCAGGTGGGTTTTGAATGTCTCCAGAGAAGGAGACTCCACCACCTCTCTGGGCAGCCTGTCCCAGTACTCCACCACTCTCACAGTAAAGAAGTTCTTTCTCATGTTTAGGTGGAACTTCTTATACTTGAGTTTGTGCCCATTTGCTCTTGTCCTGTCCCTGGGCATCACTGAGAAAAGACCAGGCCCATCCTTGACATCCTCCCTTTAAGTATTTATAAGCATTGATCAGAAAATGAGAAATATTTGCCTTATTTTCTGCTTATGGTTGTCTTTATGGCTTATATCAGTGTACCCCTGTTTCCTCTTTCCCCCTTTTTTTATTTAAAGTCTTGTGTACAGCTCAAAAGCTCAAAGCATCCTTTACTTTTCAGTTTTTAAGGTGAAACTGGTTCTTTGGTTCTTGGTTGCAATGCCGTACCCCTAATGAAGCTCCTGGTGAAGCACTGGCTTTTACAAGATTGAGAGAAAGGCAAGCTTGAAAGTCAGGCTTCATCAGAGGAATTTGTATGATTGGGATTAACCCCTGCTCTGCCCTAGATCAGAGCAGGTTCAGAGCAGGTGGAGGTGCTGCTGCCTTCCAGCAGCCGTAGCGGTTTGTCAAGAGTGGTGACTCCAGAGTCTAATGAGAACCAAAGTGTCAGTATTAATCCCTCTTAATGCAGCTGGTTGAGCAGAAACTGTAGATTCTTCATAGTAGAAGTGCAGCCCTGATGCTCTTTTCTTTCCCCTGACATTAGATCTTTAGCAAAGCTTTGAAGTATCTTGGTTTGAGAACTTTTGTGTTCTTCTCTTTTTCCAGGAGCTGAGCCTGATCTGTCAGGCCCATTACTTCTGAAAGAGCCCTAGAAATGGTGCTGGCTGAGCTATAGTGATGGCTGAGGCTGAACCAGTTTCACAGCTCATTTCAGATAAGCACTCAAGTTGGGCATGTCTCTGCAGCTGCTCAGACTTTGTCAGCCTGATCTGGTAGCAAATAAAAACTTCTTCCTGCATGTGCTTTAAGCTTTTCTTGTTGGTGGGATCCAGAAATTTCATCTTGGAGTTTGGCTAAATAGCCCAGATAGCTTTAATTGAGCACAGGAGATGTGGGACCAGGTCTAATATACCCCACCTCAAGCACAGCTGGGACCTCAGTGCCACCAAGAGCTGAGGATGATTGATGGTCCAGGATATGTGACCTGCTGGATCTTATTCTGCAAGCTTATTTTGTCCATCTCATGTGTGGTTTCTTTTAGGGCTTTACTTAACCCCCTTTTTAGCCCTGAGAGAGTTTTAACGAAGTCCATATGTCCTTGTCTTTTGTTGAAAGCCCAAAGTTTGCGATAGGAGTTTGACACTGGGGTCAGCAAGAGTGGGGTCTCTGCAAACTCGTTTGGTTGTGTTGTCTTTGTTCCTCTTCAGCCACCAGTGATGTTTTAGGGTCTCCTTGTACATTGTGGAGAGTCTGGCCCACCAAGGGTGTGCTGAAGAGTGTGAGATGTTTCCAGCATCACCTGCAGTTTTCCTTCTCCCACCACAGCGAAGTGTTGCTGGAGCTCCAACTTCAGCTCGATGGGTTGATGATTCTTTTTGTAGGTTTTCAGTGTGTGATGTGTCAACCTCAGCAAGGTGGTGTGTGGAAGGGGTTGTAGATGCTTCCTGTTTATAGACGTGCTGTTTATACACACATACCCCAGGTGTCTGCTCACTGCCTGGTTCTGCTCCAGCAAAGGGCACCCACCAGCAGCTGGGAGAACTGAGTAATTTGCAAAGGCAACTGCATGGTCTCCCAGGAGCTATTATTGACCTTGGTGGGACTCTTAATGCTTGGACTAACTGCCTGAACCCAGACACACGGAGTTCTCATAGCTCTGGGGACTAAAGTACATCAGTACCTCACTCTTTTATTTCTTTCTTGATATAGTTTTTTTTTATATATATATATTTTTGGTGAAAGGATGACTTTGGCATCTTTCTTCAAAGCAGCAGTTCATTGGGTTCCTGTTAATCCTGAAGCACTTAAACAACTTCTCTTTTTGAGCTTATTCACGTTAGTGCTGCCAGGTAAAATACCCCCTGGTGCTGGGACAGGCCTGAGGGTAAGTGGGTGTTATAAAGGGGGGTGAAGACATAGGATTTGTTCTTTGTGTTGTGTGCAAGACCTGCAGGAACTGGGCAGGGCACGGGGATTTTGGGGCAGGTTGCTTTCCTGCTGAGGAAGATGTGTAAGTAACGGGGTCGTGCAGGTTTTAACCTGCACCCCAAAGCATGGTCCCAGATGCTTCCCTTGTGCAAATGCCCTTTCCTGGTGTTTTGGCTGCCTTTTAGGATTTCTCCTCATACCAAAACCTCTTTTCCCTTGCTCCACAGGCTCACCTTTACACAAGCAGGGTACCACCTCCACCGCCAGCGCCGAGAAGTCGGGTTCAAAGGCTGCCGAGGTGGGCGATGATTTCCTGGGAGACTTTGTGGTGGGCGAACGTGTCTGGGTAAATGGAGTGAAGCCGGGTGTGATCCAGTATCTTGGGGAGACACAATTTGCTCCGGGTCAGTGGGCAGGGGTCGTTCTGGATGACCCGGTGGGTAAGAATGACGGCTCTGTCGGTGGAGTGCGGTACTTCGAATGCCAGCCTCTGCAGGGGATTTTTACCCGACCCTCCAAGCTGACCCGGCAGCCGGTGGCCGAGGGCTCGGGGAGCGACGCCCCCTCCGTGGACTCCCTGACAGCTCAGAACTTGTCACTGCACTTGGGGACGGCCACGCCACCTCTCTCCACCCGCGTCATCCCCCTGAGGGAGAGCGTCCTCAACAGCGCCATGAAGACGGGCAACGAGTCTGGATCCAACCTCTCGGACAGTGGGTCTGTGAAAAAAGGGGAGAAGGACTTACGGCTCGGAGATCGTGTGCTGGTGAGTTGATCACGGGGGCAACCCTAGAAAGGCAAAGAACAAAGATATGTCCCCTCCTTAAGTGTTCCTGGTCAGGCATAGGATAAGATAGGAGGAGGACAGAGTTGGTGAGGTGTGGGACAGAGCGTGGCCTTGGAAGGGGATGTCTGGATCAAGCAGGCCTTTAACTGCTGCATTCACTGTTGTTTGGGATGCTGTGTCATCCTGATATATCTCTCTTTTTTTCACGTTGATGCAAGAGAACGTATTCCATAGTGTTTCTCAAGCCCTGAGCAGTAGAATGAGGTCAGAGCAACTTAAACACGGGAGGGAAACAGAAGAAAAATCTTTGATTATTATTGTCTAGTGCAGTGATACTCCCATGATGGTGTGTGTTGGGGCTTTGGAGAAACTCACAAGAGAGTGTCTTGTTGCACGTGGTCGTATGTACTCTGCAAATATTTGCAAGAATCTCTGGTCACTCCCCTCCAGGTGCTCCAGTTTTTATATGTTGGATATGACACCAACACCTGTTCTGTACAGAAAGGAGCCTGGAATTAATTTTACAAAAGGGCAGAACTTTGGGGAAGATGACTTTACTACTGATGGATGGGTTCTCCACATTTCATTTCTCTCATTTGTTTTCATTATCTAGAATAGAGTACCTGATGATTTTAAGCCAAAATGCCACACTTAAACTAAACATTGCTTACTGGAAGTTTGCCACCAAGCTTGTCACCATTTATGTCCTAATAAAGGAGTAGTGCTTTTAGGGGGGAAGCTTAGAAGGAAAAGAAATAAAGCCAAACATGGGAAAACTGAGTTTAGTTTTGCAGTTCTAGAAGATAATTTAGCTTTTTTTTTTAGTGTGTATGATGCATAACGTGCTAACAAATATTGGAAGAGCCAAGCATGTTGGGACTGTATCCCCAGTAATATCCCTGGAGCTAAAAGGCAAAGGTGACTCTGGCCAACAGCAGTGACAGGTTATAGAGGAGTGGACTTTGCACATCCTGGGCAACATGGCTCCCATTGCCCAAGGAGCAATGAGTGGCTGTGATGGGCCACGTGCATCTTCTGAGTCAAAACTTGATGGGGCACAACCTGCTCTGAGGATCTCGGGATCTTTTGTGGCCAAATGTCAGGCATCTCTGGCATAACAAATACACTTTTGAAGTTAACACTTCACTTCCACACCAAAATACTGTTGGTTTGTCCAATAGCTTTCAAAACAATTTGAAGGTGGTTCTTTTTTGAAGAAGGAAATGTGAAGATGGGATCTGCTTGTGCCCCCTGGATATGACACTTAGTAAATTTAGGGTGAACTCCTGGGCGTGTAGAGCAAGCTGTAAGAGGTGAGAAAGTTTTATATTCTCAACTGTTCCCCCAAAATTTCATTGCGTTCTGTGTCACAGCAGGAGCTGACATCTGCTCAATGGGTTGTCACTTGTCTGTCTATAAAATCGATGCTGAACTTGGCTCTGTGCTTTCTGAACCAGCCAGGCAATGGGATAGTGGTCTCCAGACTTTATTGTTTAACCCTTCTTCTCTCCTGAGTGACCAAGGCAGGGGCTGGCCACTTAATACACACCTTAACCCCGTGGGGGCCCAGGTGGATTGAGATTTCAGTGCACCCATGCAGTAAAAACTGTTAACATCTCTCCCCTTGGCTTCTCTTGAGTTGGTTTTGGGGCTGCTTTTTGTTGGTTTTATGTTTTTAATGAAGATGCATCCTTAAAAACCCTCCCTCCCTGCCCCCTGATTTATCCACTCCGCATACTATATGATGAAACTTGTGCTAGGATTTCTTAGTGTAAGAAATAGCTCCAAAAGAATGAATCTGGAATGAGTTCAGCATCTCTCTGGCTCTAGCAGGAACACTCAGCTTACAGAAACACCAGGAATTGTTTGCAGGCAGGAGGGAGAGGTCCAGGAAAAGAGGAGATAATGATAACAAGGAGAAATAATTCACTGTTATGGTTCAGTAACACGTGCTTGGCTTGGCAGATGGTTTTTTTTTTAGTAATGGAGATGTCAGCTAATCATGTTTGGTGTTTGACTACATAAACAGTAATTCTGGGTTAACCTGAATTGCCTCAAATTCCCTGAGTAAATCTTTGCTTGTGTCCTCTATGGATTGGTGCAGTTTTAGTTGTCTTTATTACTCTCAGTCCATGCTTTTCTGAAAGATTATGGTTTTTTATTTGAGAAGAGCTTTTAGGCAGATGGGATCCACCAAAAGTTTTTAAAATGAGGGAGGACGTGTGTTTTCTGTGATTGCTCAGTAGATGGAGCATAAGGTTGCAGGGGGGGGCCCTTCCAGGTCTGTAATAGGGACACCTGGCTGCTCTGCTCTCTGGCCTTTTCCTGCTAGTGGTTTTCTTTAACTTCATTAAAGTCCATTACAGCTCAAAGACATTTTTGCTTTTCAATGGCTTTGTTCTGAGACCCTTTCTGACTCTGTAGCAGTTGCAAAAAGTGACTTTTAGCTTTCCATTAGAAGAAGTAGATAATGTTTGCCTTTGGCACTTTTTAACTCAGATTTTTTTCCCAGAGATGCAAAAATTGCATTAAAGAGATGAAAAACTCACTCTAATGTTGTAGAACTCATCTCTTGAAGTCTGGCAAATGAATGTGTAACAATTACCCTTTGCTTTAGTAAGGATGGAGCTTCCCAAAGCATGATAGTGGCTGGAGTGCTGCTGTTATTGTGAGGCTGGCTTCTTGCCTTTCTCCAGGGAAAGAAGGGATGGAAACAGAGCAATTGAGCATTTTCTGCTTGAGAGGAATCTCTGCTGGGTTTTTTGCTTAAGAAAATGGATTTTACATGCTTGGGGGGGGCACTTTCTCAGCAGCTCATTCGACCCTAGATGTGGTTGCTTTCTTAAGAATCATAAAGTAATAGATTAAGTAGGATTGAAAGGGACCTTTAAAGGTCCAGTCTCCTCTGCAATGAGCAGAAATATCTTCAACTAGATCAGGTTGGCATAGAAAAAGGGTAGGAAGGAGGTGGCTGTTCTCTATATGTCAGTCTAAATAAAAAATAATTTAAAAAATAATAATTTCTCTTAATAGAGGTATTCTGCCCATCAGCCATCCTTCTGTCTCCTACCTGGGATTGTACCCTTCAGTACTGAAATGTAGTAATAACAAGACTATTTAAGGGTCAGGTCTGTCTGGCTGACAGACTCTGTTGCTGTGGGATGTTGCCCCAGATACCCTTCAGATGGGTTCTGTGTTTGTGACTTTGCTAGAACTTCCAGGTGGCCAAAACCAGAGCTGATGGTGGATGAGCAGAAGCAGCAGTGGCCGGGAGATTCCGAGAGAGCGACGCTGCAGCTGACAGGCTGGTAGAATAGACTCTGGGGTCCCCTCTGAGCCTGTGATTTTAATAACCACCTGAGTGAAAAATCATTTCCTCTAGAAGCTCCCTGGCGAGGAGAACTGCAGCCTGAGCCCTTCTCCTTGGGCAGAGACAACCACTTGCTCTGCTGCTACCCACTTGCTTTGAGCTATTTCTGTGCCTGAGACATAAGCATTTGCTGCTGTGAAACTGTTCCCAGGGAAGGATCTGTGCTCTTTCTTTTCCCAGTTAACCACTGGAGCTCTCCCAGCTTGCTAGGGTCTTGGAGGCGCAACAGTGGTGCTGTATGGGCTCTACAGAACAACCACAAGATGTATTTCCTGATCACAAACCAGGCAGTAAAGAAGGAAGGATCCTATTCTGTAGTTCTACCAAGGTAGTGTTTAGTATCTTCAGGGAACACAGTTTTAGTTTTTCATTGCCTGCTTTCAGCAGCTAATGGTCCATAAGAAGACCAGGAATTGCTATTTCTCTACTAGAGAACACAGCAGAGAACAAAACCTTGCCCTAGAGTGTGGGAATGATGGATCTCCATCCCTGTGGAGGTTTGTGACGGGCAGTGGGAAGGGCTGTCTTTCAGTTGTTTGCAGGATTCAAGAGACAGGAGGACATCTAGGTCTCCTGGTCCAAGCTCTTTCCTCACCATAGAAGATTGTGCCCTTGTGTGTGGAACATGGTGTGACTTAGTCTCACAGGAACAAGTGTTCCCTGTCCCTACAGTGGAAGGAAGGGGAAATAAATCACCCAAAGCAACTGCCCTGCTGCCACATTAACCCTTTGGGGCTATTTGTTCATACACACACCCTCCTAACCATTCATTTGGGCTGATGCCTTGGCCAGTCCTTGTCTTCTGTGTGCAAGATCTGTCATTAAATAGGAGTTGTAAGCTGCCTGTGGTGGAGCCAACTGTAGTACTGACGTGGGTGGACTTTGTAGCGGAGACAGCCTCAGGAGGGGATGCTGTAATTCTAGGCTTTCCTCTCACACCACATCCCGAGGACATTATTTTCTCAGTGGTGCCCAAAAGATAAATGTGCACAAATGTCTCGTGTCAGCAACGCTGTCAGACTCGTCCCTGTGTGATGCAGAGTCGTGCTATGGGGATGGGAAGGCCCGAAGAGAAGGGGCTGAATTAAACTATAAAAATTCTTGTCGCTTTACTTAAGGAGGACAGTCCTGTAATTCCTGGCTGTTGTCTTCTCCTCTCACCCTAAAAGCCAGTTCTGGAATTTACAGATGGCATAGTGAGTGTCTGCTCCAATCCCTCCATCATCTTAATTGCCTTGTGTTGAACTCTCTCCAGTAGTTTCCTGTCTCTCTTGAACTGGGGAGCCCAGAACTCGACTCAGTATATTCCAGTTGTGGCCTCACCAGTGCAGAGCAGAGGGGGAGAATGACCTCCCTCCACCTACTGGCCACACTCTTCCCCACACAGCCCAGGATCCCATTGGCCCTCATGGCCACAAGGGCCCATTGCTGGCTCATGGAAAGTTTGCTGTCCACCAGGACTCCCATATCCTTCTCCTTGGAAGTGCTTTCCAGAAGATCCATCCCTAACCTGTATTGGTGCCTGGGGTTCTTCCTCTCCAGGTGCAGGACCCTACATTTGCCCTCATTGAACCCCATTAGGTTCTTCTCTGCCCAGCCCTCCAGCCTATTCAGGTCACACTGGATGTTGGCAC
>BJBW01007833.1:0-42091 GCA_004320125.1 Scolopax mira
AAGAGGAAATGGGCACAAGCTTGAGTATAAGAAGTTCCACCTAAACATGAGGAGGAACTTCTTTACTGTGAGAGTGGTAGAGCACTGGAACAGGCTGCCCAGAGAGGTGGTGGAGTCTCCTTCTCTGGAGATGTTCAAAATGCACCTGGAGAAGTTCCTGTGCAATGTGCTCTAGGTAGACCCGCTCTGGCAGGGGGGGTGGACTAGATGATCTCCAGAGGTCCCTTCCAGCCCCATATGATTCCGTAATAATATATTAAACGTCAATTACAAGTGAAGTTCTAATGACCACCAAAGTAGAAAGAAATATTCATCTTGGTTACTCAGAATATAATGTAATTTGGGTGTGCAGTGATTTGGGCCTGAGTAATAATAGTCCTTTTTGCCTGGATAATGCTGTAGAGGCTTCTGCTACTTCAGCTTTGTCAAATACAGCATCTCCTTGCAGCTATGACTGACAGCTGACAGGTATCTTTAGTCAGGTCTTTTGTAGGTTGATAAGAGTAAATAATTTTCTACCTTTTGTGGAAGAAGCATTTGGTTTTTCAACGTCATTGCTAAAAAATGTCTTAAATCTCTGAAGAAATGTCAAGTGTTTTAAGACTAGGCATGTCATTCAACACAGGAAATCTATTTTAAAACTAATGGTTATTTTCTGTCTTTATATGGCAATTGATTTTATAAACACTTCCAGAGAATACTAAATCCTGTGGTTTTGTAAGTACTAGATGCATTAGTATGTTAAAAATAATTTTCATTGATGTAAAATATGGTGATCATCTGTCTGATACCTGATCCTACTAGAAGTACCTTTCATGGAGATCAGTGGTGTTTCAGATGTGATTGCCATGCAACGGTGGTTGTTGTGACACAATTCCTTCTATGGCTACAAGCAGTCCTTTATGTGATTTCATGAGAATTTCAAGCCACTGGAGATAAAGGCAGTTGAATTGCTATCTTATAAATAGAGCTCTGAAATGTTTATTGTGAAAACAGGAAATACCTTTTAGAAGATAAATTTAATGGAATTTAATTTATTTTTAAAGGGAAAATAATTACAAAAACTGAACTATCATTACTCATTCTTTAGAAGGATAAGTGCTTTAGAAATGCCTCATGGAGATCAGCATTTTAAAAAGTGAGTTTTCAATGTTGAGGAATAGAAAATACTGAGTTCTTACTACAGTACTGAATTTTGTTAATTCAGACAACAGTGACTCAAAGGCATTCATAAAAATTAAATTTATTTAAATTTTATTTCAGAATTATCACTGGGTATTTTGAATAGGAAATTTTATTTTAAACTTTAGAATCCTTGACTTCAAATACATCTCAATTTTTTCTTTATACATCTTCCATTCCTTGCTAATAGTGTCGCACTTTTCTACAATTTTGGAAAATCCTGGAAATCGGATCCAGGAATCATCAAAGCCACGGAAGAACAAAAGAAAAAGGTAAAGCCATGAGATATGTGAAGCTTGGATCTTTAGCAGCCTGCCACCATTTGGTTAGAGTAGTTTGCTCTTCAGTACATGAAATTTCAATAAATTGTTGTGTAACAAAAGGTCTAAAATGTTGAAAAATTCTCCTTTTCAGTTGTCATTCAGGTTGGGGTTTTTTTTGTTTTTTTTTACATTTGGCATATGTGTTCAAGTGCCTACTGGTCCAAAGTTACATTTAGGTCATTTTGAATAACAAAATCACAATTAAGATTTTCAAGATAAAAGAGTTTAAAAAGCAGTTGTGTGAAAATGAAAATGTGAGGTTTCAGAATATTACTTTACTGAAACAAATGACTCATTATGAGATAAGTGTTAGTTAATTTGGTTGTAAAAAAAAAAAAAAAAAAAATTCACAGACTTTAAAGGGCCTCCAGTTTTCTTTAACTTTGTGCCTAAAAGTATTAGATCAAACAAAGATAAAAATAACTCAAACTCCAAGCAGTCTGGGATCAAGTTGGGGTTTATTCTTTTGGTTTAAATATCAGAGAAAATATGGGTAATCTAATGATACCTTTCTAAGACTTCATAAGATTATTGTTAGCATTTCTAATTATATGTTTTTTGGTTGAAGTACCTTGGCCTCAGCAGCCAATCTTAGCATTGAATATTGCAAAATCATACAAGCAGCAGAAACATTTTGTTTGTTTCATTTTGGGCAAGTTTTGTAGTGGCTCACAATCCACCAAAAGTGAGTTTTGTGGTCCTTCTTCACACTTACTTGTGAAAAAACCTGTGTGGATTGACAGCAGACACTTGGAATTATGGCCTTAGGGAGTGATCAACATATAATAGCCTGTAAAAGATGGTTGTGATAGCTTACATGATTATTTTTTTTTTCTCTGATAAATTATTGTTAATTTGATAGTCAATGTGCAGATTTATTTTGCAAATTCCCCTTCTGTTACTGAAAATCGGCCAAAGTAAGGGTTGGATTAAATTCTTGTCCTTCAACTGGACTAAATTAAATAGAAGAGTCAGCAACTGCACTTTGGTTCGGACTCAGCAAATTGTACAAATATGCGATTCATTTGATCTACTTGCTTAAGAAGTTAAGTGTGGTTACAGAACCCTTGCTGAACGGGGTAGGAATTGTAAAATGCAGCGTCTTCAGTTTCGGTCTGTGAATGCTTTGAATGTTTTACATTAGAGCTAACCAAAATGTAAAATAATCTATTGTTAGGGACATAAACCACTGTAGGGTACGTGTTTTACGTTTGTGCAGTGTACTGCTTTCTCATGGTTTTGTAATTGGTCTCCAAATATTTTGTGTTGAGGTAGCTTTTGTATGTGTAGTAAGCAACAATTTCAGATGTTTATTTTACTGGTGTGTCATGCCCTTTCTTCTGTGTTACAAAATAACCGAAGTTGACTCTTAAATAAATAATAAACAATTCCAAGTTTTCAAAATCAACCATTCATAGCTCAAAAGCAGAGAAAATAGACCCAACGTTTACAAACCATGAAAATGTGGCTCTGACTTGAGTATTCCTGGGTTTCTGCTGTAATCTCTAGGGAAAGTTGTATTTAGTTGATTTATCTGCTCTTGCTCAGTTTTTTTCTCCTGAACTTTGGGCTTTCTTGTGGATAATACCAAAGTCAGCATTGTGCATCATACCATGAACATTCCTTTGTGTATCCTTTTGTTTGTAGTGTAGTGTATACTACAAACTGTTCATGAATTTATGACAATTCTTGACATGATCATTTTTGGACAGTTTATTAAATTGTCCAAGATACAGTAAAGTATCAAAAACTACATTGACAACATTGAAATCATGGTAGCTGTGTCTGGTTGGGTTTTTAACTTTCTGTTCATCTGGTTTATTTACAAAAGTTATGATTGTGAGGGAGGTTCTTTAAATTCAAGTAATGGGAAATGTTAGAGCAGTAAGGGATGGCAGAGGGGGATGAGAAAGGGATGTGGAGTACTGAAGTTGGCAAGAGGCAAGATGAAAGGGCTCATGAACAGCAGTGCTTGGTTGAAGAGGGAGTCTGAAGAGTTGCAGCAGTGGAGACAAGAATGCTGGGCCAACAGCAAATGGAGATACAAGTGAGGAGAAAAAATAGTCACAGTTTTTAGAGCCTGGTTAGGAAGTGTTATAAAAATTGTAGAGATTGTTCCTTGTTTACCTGAGATCAGCAGGGGAAGCATTAAGATGCTTATTTACCCCCAGACTGTTGACCGTAGCTCTTACTGGTTAATTTGGGGGAAAGTTTCCATACATTTTTCCTGACTGGTTATTAAGTGTAGCATTTTGAAGGGAAACTTCTGTGTCTTCTGTCAAGGTACCCTCCTTAGTGGTCATCATGAGGAAACAGTTGCAAGGACTATTGTGTTGCTTCTGTGCAGTTAGGACTATTCTGTGCATTTAGGAACCATGCTGATGCATAAGATACACGTGGTTTGAAAGGCAGCAGTAGATGAATCTATTTGCCTTTAGGCTATTTATGCTGTTCAAGTTCCTTCTGGTTCAGGGAAGGCTATTCTGGCAAAAGATGTTTTCAGGATATTTTCCATATGTTGCAAATGTCATTTAAGCCTCACATGGCAGATATCAGTTGCTGAATTTTGAAACTTGTTGGAAACCATTTCGTGGAATAACAGATTCCTTCTATTCTAACAATGAAGTGGATACTGAAGGAGTGTACAAAATAAAAAAGAAAAGCTATCATTTAGAATGAAGATATAGGCATGCTTTAACTGATACCTGACTCCAGGTATCACTTGACCCATCACTTGTAAGAGGAGGTTTGCTTTGCGTTATTTCTTTTCTTTCCTGAAGCTGAGGTGAGGAAGAGGTGAATATAGATTTCAAGGTTTTGATGGGCTACCTCTGGAAAAAAGTCTGGTTTCTAGACTGGCTGATCCTGCTAGCTAGTTTTATGTGTTCCTGTTTGGAAAATCAGCTGCATTTATTTTAATAGGTTTAACAACAGGTGAGTCAAACTGTGTGAATGTATCAAAATTAATAGAAGCTTGCTTTTTCTCTAATTAAACCTAGATACACTAGGAATAAGTCTAAGCTAGAATTAATTTAGAAGTAAATGTGCATATTGATTTAACACCTAGGTTTAATATCAGATTAATATCAGCTGAATTTAAGTTGTTCCTGTGTCTGGAAAGTAGCTAAAATGAATAGAGTTCACAACTCTAGATCTGAGAAGCAGCTATATTACAATGGTTGTCAGCACTTTTTAATATGCTAAATTCTAATTGGTTTTTTTTCTTTCTTTTTTTTTTTTTCTGCAGACAATAGTAGAACTTGCAGAGACAGGAAGTCTGGACCTCAGTATATTCTGCAGTACCTGCTTGGTAGTGTATTTTTTAATCAATCACTGATTTTTATTTATTTATTTATCATTCTAGGCCAAAACTAGGGAAGAGTTTATTTGTAATCTTTAATTTGAGTAATGTTTTCAATAAATAATATAGCTGTACACAAAAAAAAAACAAACCCTGCAACAATAGGAGGACAAAAATATCACCGAGGAAATAACTTGCTAGTGTCAAAATCCAAATATTCAATATATCTACCAGGGTGGTTGGTTATACACTTAACAAGTTATGAAAATCAGAAGCAACATCTTACCACCTCTGTAACTCACAGTAAAATGATGTGGTGCTTCTAGTAAAATACTTTTTTCCAAAAGTCAATTTAGTTCTCAATTTGGCTGTAATTGGGAGGGGGATAAAAAAAATTTTAAATTTTGTAATGCTTGCCAAATTGTGAGCAAAAAGTTTTTTTGTAGTAGTTAATACTTAGTTTCAACACAGAAAATTTAAAAGGAAATAACTGCTTAAGGAAAAATGTAGTAACCATAGTAAATGTAATGTTTCTGTTGATGAAAATTAACTAGTAAATATAAAATTATCAAGGTTATCAGTATTATATTGTAATGCTCTGACATATGTAGAATATGAATAATGTTAATATTCCCAAAATTGAATCTGGAAAATTATCTACAGATGTGACACCTTAAAATGATGTTTGTATATACATACATATCCCAAAACACTTCATATCATTTCTTTTATTGGCATTTTATATTTCTTTCAAAGCATAACCTTTTAAAAGAATTGCTGGGAGTAATTTAATTCTAAGTTCCACTGAGTTCCATTTGTTGAGTCATATTCCTGTCTTTAGAAAAGAAGCTGGAACACTTTACATTAGAGCTCAATGATGAATGATATTGAGAGAATCGTAAAACTCAGTCATTCTGTACTTCCTTTGTTAAAAAGCTGAAATGAAACTGGTTGCTCCACAAAGCTCAATAGCTGGAGGTGGTAGGAGAACTTTGTATGAAAGGAAGAAAAAAAAATAATCCTAGAATCCGAATACGTGGATGTTTGTGTTAAATTGTATACAGATTAAGCTCAATAGCCAATTTTGCTTTAAAAATTAGCATTGAGTTTGAAGCATTCTCTAGGAGGTCAACAATAGAAAATCAAATTGCATTTAAATTGAGGGTTGGCAGAGGGTTTGGACTAGATGATCTCCAGAGGTCCCTTCCAACCCCATATCATTCTGTGATTCTGTTTTTTCCTATATAAACATGTCAGGAGTTTTTTTGCTATTCTAAACCAGTGTTAATCACCATTACAGATACGGAAGCCGGTGAGGTCCAAACACTGTGGTGTTTGCAATCGATGTATAGCAAAGTTTGATCACCACTGCCCGTGGGTGGGTAACTGTGTAGGTGAGTCATTTTCTAAAATATGATACTAAAATAGATTAGAAGGGAAAAAAACTTCTGAAATCAACCCTGCATGTTGTGCAGGGTTTTGTCTGTTCTCATTTCATGCTAAAAGTGACTTGGCTTCTGCCAAAGTCTGAGAAAAAGTTTTGAGAACGTTTCTGGTTGAAGGAAAGGCATTTTCATACTGAGCTTATTTTTTTCTCTATTTGATTCTCTGCATTATTCTCGTTTGTATTGTCTATTATGTAACCATTCTCAAAATTGTTTTGTGTCTAGTTCTCTTTGTTACCTATAAATTTTTATTAATGTAGACTCTAGTAATTAAAAAATGCAATGCTTAAATGCATTTTGTGTCCACAGAAAAGGTGTGCGCTGATTCCACAACCAACTATTATCCATTGTATCAGATAAAAATTTTCATCTTTGCTGATAATGTTCTTAAATTAGAACATTATGGGGAAGTACATGTATTCAAAAATGTAATGATCATAGCAGTTAGATACAGAATGACTGTCTTCCTATTGAGGTATTCTCCTCTTTTTCACTTGCCAGGTAGTAATTTTTTCTCCCCAGAGATGATGAAAGGAACAGATAAAGAACAAGAATAAAGTCTCTAAATGCTACTATTCCCTGTTTGATTTTTTGAGAAACTTATTTGAAAGACGTTATTATGCAGGGAGCAGTGAAAACTTCGCAGCTAGGAAATGAGTTCAGCTTGCTTCACTGTTAGGTTGGGTTTTTTAGGACACAAGCAGAGTTAAGTTTAATCATGGGGAGGAATTAGGACCTGGATTCATTGACATCTGACAGCAAATTGTAGTCCTTCCAAATATATATAATAATGGATGGTCACAGTAGTTTGGTCTTGCGATCAAGAGTAAAATAGAGCTGGCATTTGAATTGTAATAGAGTATCACTGAAGTCTCATTGAGATAGGCTTGTATCACTCCCTTCTACTTTACATTTCCTACTGATGTTACTACCTGAGTTACTTTTCATTTGTATTTTAGATGTTTTACAATGAAGAACTTCAAAATTTTTATTTAAAAAAGATAGGGGGCCATAGGCTTTTTGGAGTGTGTTTAGTGACTGTTTTGCAAGAGGACTAAGGACTACTTGTCAGTGGGACAGAAAGATCCATATTTTAATCAGGAACTTGAAAAGCATAAAAAACAGCTGGGGGAAGGAAAAAACCACTTTAGTTTGTGTGTATTAAGAGAGTACATGAGTAATGGGATTAAGTTAGGTGAAGGAAATATTTTTTTTCAATAACAGGGGTGATGGAAAAGGAGAATCACCCTACTAGTAGTCCTGTACAGATCGGAATAGCTGGAGGTAAAAGTAAACATTAGGATGCTTGAAAGTATGCTGGGAAAAAAGCTTTAGAAATCACACTATGGGAACAGCTGGAGGGAGTGATGGTTTAAATGACCTTATATGGCTTCTCTGTCTCTCTCAGAGTGGTACATGGTGACTCTGAGTGTAGGATTACAAAACAGAATCCATTCTTAAAACAGCATCCATGGTCTGTTTGCCAAATAGGGAAACATGAATCATGCCTTTCTGGAAAGGTGGAATTTGGAAATGGTTTATGTAGTCTTCTTTGAATGTGTTAGAAGGATAAGAATTTTACTAAATATAGGGTTGAGAGTGTGTACAGGGGCTAAAATAAATCCTTTAGGGGTAAAACTTGGAATATGAAGAGGTGGAGAGAGAATATTTTTACCATTCAGAAGAGTCGGACCAGAAGTGCAGACTATTTGAAAAATAAATAAATTGGCAATTGGGGCAAATTATTTTCATACTACCTGCAAAATTTTAGTTAAAATTGCAGTGAGCAATTCCCTAAGGTGATTATATTTTTAATGGAGTATCAAAATAGCTGTGTTTTGTTTTTTTTACAGTTGATTGTTTGAAAATGAAAACCAAGAGATTTTATTAAACTTATAGTTACATTTCAAACAAACTGCAAAGTGGCAACAGAAATTTCGTTTTCGAGTAATGGCATGAAAGCAGCCAGAGACAAATTTTAAACTGTTTTGTCACATGAGTTATGCTGACGTTGTACTGAGTGGTCTGATAGCAGTGACTCAGAAGGCAGGTCTTGTGTATGTAAGAAATTATTTTATGGTTTAGAATAATGATCACTTTCCCTGCCCAGTAAAGTTTCTTCTAAACTAAAAGTAGGAAAAAATAAGAAATGAACAAACCATCTAATGGTTCAATATGACTCCATCAGAAAAAAGTCAGTTATCTTTACGTACGTATAACATAAGCACAACCATATAAAAGAAATTAGCAACAATTTTTAGCATTGTTTTAACTGTAGGGGATAACTGACCATGTTCCTGCCAGTCCAGAGTGAAACTGTAGAGAGTAGTGCTGGGTTTTCCTGAGTCTTATTTTAGGTACAGAAGAAAGTTAGTTGCTCCACTTTCTATTTCCAAAGTCTTTTTTTAACTGTGACCAAGATTTTACCTGTTTTATTTATAGTTTTAAATGCTACACATACGGTTTTACCAAATACAGATAGAATAATTTGTTTTAGTATTATTGAAGATGCCACTGCAAGAAGCATCTCATCTTTTGCCTCTCAGATGGACCTCTAGGTCACTGTTTAACTTGTTTAACTTCCTTTTTTTTTTTTTTATGTATTTTATGAAGCTTAATAGCTTTGAAATTCAGAATGCAAATGAAAGTAATACCTTAGGGACATTTAAAACACTTTTTCTCATATGCTCTTGTTGACTGAAGACAATGTTACAACATATTTTATGTCTGGAGGACCTTGTTGGATTTTCAAGGAAATGTCTTGTGTTTAGTCTAGCTTGTGTTGTATGTGTGTTCTTCCTCATCTCTTATTTATATAGTCTTTCAGTTCACTTGCTAAAAGCACTTGATTATTTTCAGCCTCCAAAGGATGCTCTTGTTTTAGCAGGCAAAACATTTGACATAATGAAGAAGTAAGTGCTGTGCTGGTAGATGATGACAGCCAAGTCTTCTGTAGCCCATTATCATCTCTGTGGGTTTAGTTTAGAGCCTAGAGCTGTTGGAACGTTGCAGCAGTGGACATATTTCACAAACAGAAGGAAGACTGAGTACTTCAGAATTATGATGTACTCGCATAAAAGCAGCTTTTTAACTCTATTAGTGTTAAAAATAGGTCAGTCTTTTAAAAGACAAATTTTCTTGCATTTAAATTCTATCTTAAGCAGAATAGGTTTTTTTAATCCCATTCATTATTGAAGCCAGGTTGCTAAGCCTTGTCTGTTCAGTTAAATGTATTTGTTTTGCAAGATCTATTAGATATTTTTATCTAGCTTTATCAAGGAGCTCTATACGAAAGTTGTGAGTTAGCTTATTATAAAGGAAGGATGTATATTTTTTCATATTTCTATTTCTTTTAAGAGAGTGAACTCTACAGTCTGAATTTTAATGGAATTTTTAAAGTATTTTTGATGTGTAATTCCTGGCTGTTCAGGGCTCTGCAACAGCTGTCACCAACCAATATTATTGATCAATAATCATTCATGAAAGAAATTGCAAATTAAATACATTTGTGTGAATTGCAGCTGTGATGTCACAGAAATTGAAGAAAATAAAATATTGTTTTGTTGTGTCAGAAGTGAAAAATAAATTCATAATTAAGCCAGCAAATTTTACTGTCTTGAGGTTGCAGTTTCTGTATACAATAATAAGCAGTACTTCTAAGCAAGCAATTAAACTTCATGATGTAATGTTTTCTGTCTTTGAAAGTGTGCTAATTTGATCCCTGTTGTTCTTGTGCAACTTTAGGAGCAGGGAACCATCGCTATTTTATGGGATACCTGTTCTTCTTGCTTTTTATGATTTGCTGGATGATTTATGGATGTATCTCTTGTGAGTAACTGTGGTTTCTTGGCTTTTTTTAATTGCTTACAAATACTTTGTCTCCTGTTACGGATTTTGAAAGATTTCTGCCTTGACAGAGTTTTGGATATTTTTATTCTGGAATTGAACTGCATGTTAATAGTTTACTATATTAGCTATTTTAAGTTAGAAGATGATGTGTTTCTTGCCCTAGGTTTTTTTCTTCATCACAGCCAAGTATGTACATATGTCATGTATGCAAGGAGTTGGGAAAGGAAGAGAGAGCAAGTAGAACCATTTTGGCACCTTGTCATTTTCTTATTTAATTTAATGCATTTTAGTGTGGGCATTATGTTGATATACAGTAAACATACTTTAAATCTTCTGTGTGATTTTTGACTCTTTTTTTTTTCTAGACTGGGGTTTCCACTGTGAGACGAGTTATGCAAAGGATGGGTTTTGGACCTATATTACACAGATTGCTACCTGTTCTCCATGGATGTTTTGGATGTTTCTGAACAGTGTTTTTCACTTCATGTGGGTGGCTGTGTTACTCATGTGTCAGATGTATCAGGTATGGAAGGGCACTTTGTTTGTAATGCTGAGTCTTGGGAGTGACATAAGAATCACAAATAGTTCTCTCATTTCAATCGTAATGCAAGGCCAAGCCTTCAGTCTCTCAGCCAGGCTGGTGGAGGCAGGTATCTGGATATTAGGCATCATTCACTCTCACTTGCTTGTGATTTTTTTTTTTTTTTTTTTTTTGCAAGAGGTTAAACTACCTACCTCCTGCTTTCCACTCTCAGAATGACAAAAAGGCAAAACAGACCAGAGAAAGGCAATAAAGACTAATAGAGAATAAGATCTGTGGGTCAAACTTGGGATAATGCAGTATGCCATTAGCAGAAAGAAGGTGGTAACTTCAAAGGGGATGCCATAACTTGGGGATGCCATAACTTCTTACACCACTTCAGTGTGATTTCTGCTCACATAACTGTACTGTAATCTGATCAAACCCAAGAGTTTCTTTATCCTTTTTTAAGGAAAGACAAGTCATACCGAAAGCAGTTCTGTATGACTTGAAAGCCTTTCAATATGACTTGAAGGTCTTTCATTATGACTTATCATTAAGGAACTATGAGATTTACGAATTTAATCTTTCCGGACATCCTGGAAATAAAAATCATCCTCTAAGGCATAGATAAAAATTCTCAGGAAATCTAAGTTTTGACCTCCTTTCCCTGCAATATTCATCATTTACAGCATATATCAATTTCAAAGTCCTGTATGTGTGAGTGAGAGCCATTCAGTCTTTTAGTGGTCTTTCCTGAGATAAATGAGCAGAGATAACTACATGTATTTAAGGTGGCTTTGAAGGCAGCCTAACTCACCAGGCTTCTAGTAGAACGAGCATGTAACTTTCCACAGAGCTTTCCATCATACTTATATCATCATCATTAAGTTCTCCTTTGAGGATTCCTCCTAATACAATCTGTGTACAGATGCATCTCTGAATTGTGCCACTTGCAAAAATGTATCTTATGGTATTTTGTATCATCAAGCAAAAATAATTCTACCATTTGATGTCTTTAATAATCCCGGAAAAATGGAACTGAACACACAGTCATATTACTAAATTTCCTAAGAGTTTAATTCTTCGGAGTTTGTCATAATGATGAAATTGATGAAGACATTCTCTCAATTGCTGCTTTTGATTTGCAACTGCACAGCCCCTACTCTTGTTGAATTTTATTCCCCTCTCCCTCATAAAGTTTGGACTTGTCCTTCCTGAACCCGCCAGAGTTATTGTCAAAACACTACCCTCTATCTTAGAAAAATAATTTAAAACCTTTACTTACTGCTTCAGAAGTTGGCCTTTGAGAGCCCATCTATATACATAGACATGAAACATCACTGGGTTTCATGGAAGAAGAAAATGCTTGAGATATTGAGTACATCCAGATGAGGCAAGCCTGCCCAAAGTTAACTTTTAAAATGTTTTTGCTTTTGTAACATTCAGCACAGTTGACTTCTTGTATTTGACTATGAATTACAACACTGTATCTTCCTGTAGTATAATGCTGCTAAAGGAGTGCCCACATTTTTGTTTCCAATTATATCACATTATAGTAAACCCCAGTTTTGCATAAGATACCCTTTTAGGCTACTATAGTGGGAAAGTTGTTACAGAAAATCATAGCCTTTGGGCCAAATGATTCCGTAAAAAGGAAAAAAAAAGCAAACATCAAGAATGAAATAAAAATGTCCCACTTCTTCTTTTTTTTTTCTGCTCATCTTTTTGTCTTGTGGACAGAAAAGTTGTGCTACTACAATGAATTTTAAAATGGGGAAAAATATATTACTGGAGGTATAACCAGAATGTCAGGAGGAAAAGAAAGTTGTTCAAATGCCATGTAAAGTAACTCCTGGGTCTATTATTTACAGTACTCTTCAACTGACAGTATAGTAAAGGAATCTCTTTCTTATGATCCAAGAAATCACAGTTAATTCAGTAATCATTATTTATTTCTGATCACTTTGAAAATTAAACCTTTTGCACAATCTGGTACAGCTGTTGTATGAGGTTTTATGTTGGGAGCTGATAATTTCCTCAGCCAAAATCTCCTCCTTCAAAAGAAGGACTATAAAACAGTAAATTTGGTCCTCCTTTTTCAGTCTGCCTCATGCAGGCCTTGTCTGCATGTTTTTACATGAGTTTAATTGCTTATTCTTTTTCAGATCTCTTGCTTGGGTATCACGACAAATGAAAGAATGAATGCAAGAAGATACAAGCACTTTAAAGTTACAACCACATCTATTGAAAGCCCATTCAAGTAAGTTTGGAAGCGTAAACACGTTTCTTATTTATGTAGCCATGTCTAGATTTGAATTGGGCAGCTTGTTGAAACAGAACATAGCTAAATGCTTTTAGAGTATTTTCCCTGTTGGAAGGCTGATTCTGTCAGCTACTTTTACAGTAACGCATTTGGTCCAGTTAAAGGGAGCGATAATTGTTTTGTAGTGACTCTACGTGGGGAGGCATAAACACAGAAAAGAATGCTTTCCAGCAGTGGTCATCTTCTGCTGTATAGCTTATGGGGAAATAGATATCCTTGTGATAAATCACATGGCCAAACTAGAGGTAGTTGCTTACTACATGGTGTGGATGTTGACCTGGATCTTCACATCCACACCAGGCAGCCGCTTCTCCTGACTGATGTTTAATGTGCTGTTGAATTTGGTCTGTGCAGTAGCTCCTCTTGCTCTCTTCACTGTGAGAAAAGAAGGGCAGGCACAGGCAAAGCTCTTCATGGGGAAGGAAGCAGGATGTCCCAGGAGCTGAAGTGGGTGTTGCATGGGTGAGACACGAGCTTTTGGGTATCAGTAGGTAAAGGGTAGGTTGGGATTCTGGTTTCTGTAGTGACGAGGGTGCAAGCTGAGAGAGAGGCTGGGGGATGGTGCTGCACTGGGATGGGAATGCAGCAGCACAGAGCAGCTTGTGGACCCAAAGCAGGACATCAATGAAGGCATGATGCTTCGGTATTGGTGAGTTGAGGGCACGTTACAAAAGGAGCAGAGAAAGGACAGAAACATGTCTTATCCTCTGCATATGCTGTGTCTCCGGTGAGAGCCGCTGCTCTTTCAGGTGACAGCCAGGGGAACAGGAGGTAGGAGTTCTTGTTGCAGTTTCATTTTTGTGTTAGAAGAGAATTTTGTGTGATTTTTTAAAAAATATCTCTCCATACAAAACTTTCAGTGAGAAGCACACAAGCGTTTCTGTACGGTTGCAGTCTTCCTACAGATTAGAGTTGTAACAAAACCAGATAATTGTTTTGCCTGAAGAGCACAAGGTGGTGCACAAGATAGGAAAAACTAATGATTTTATCCCCAAATTAATGTCACATTCACAAACCATTTTCACTGAAATAGCTGCTATTATAAAAATGACTCCTGAAAATAACACCAGATGTCTGGAATAACTGACTTGGCGTTACCTGTCAGATGAAAGCATTGACATTAAGTGGTTGTAATCTCCTTGTTGCTTAGACCTGTTCTTGCATACATAATAACACAAGTTTCTCTTCCAGAAAACTATGATCTATTCAGTCCATGCGTATTTAAGTTAAAAATCCCCAACATGTTAGAATTTTGTTGTAGTTATCTTAAACATTTGACAATTAATTGATTCAGCAGCAGAAAGCACTTGAATAGTTCATTTAATTCAGATAATGCTTTCTTAATTTTGTGTTGTCTGGGGACTTAATCTTAGACCTGCAGCTGGTGAACCAGTATGTACACTAGAAATAGATATTAATATAAATGGAAATTTCTCTAAGAAGACATTAACTTCATACTGTTTTGTCTTCCATTCATCTGTACAGTGCAACTTAGCTCTTAGAAAGGGATGTGTAGCTCTGCAACAAGACGGTGCACTGCCAATAACATGTTACATTTCTCCATACAATTTTGGTAGGTAGTAGAAGAAGGTCAGTGTCTTGGTTGGGTCCAAGGATCAAACCATTCATCAGTCTGGGAACTACTTATTTCAGAACTTGGTCATCAGCAAGCACTAAGATGCTTTTTATCTGAGTGGGTTTTCTACAGTTAGGAGCTTAAAGGGTGAAGAATCGAATTTGTAGGTAGACGAAAAACGTTGTATTTTGCTAGATGAGCCATGATTGTTTATTGAAATGGCTCATTTTATTTTTTTTCATTTTATTTTATTCATGTTTATTGAAAATAAGCCATTGCTTACTAACATATGGTTTTTGTTTTGTTTATAGCCATGGATGCATAAGGAACATTATAGACTTCTTTGAATTCAGATGCTGTGGTCTTTTTCGGCCTGTCATTGTGGACTGGACAAGGCAGTATACAATAGAATATGACCAAACTTCAGGGTCAGGCTACCAGCTGGTGTAGCACCACCTTCATCCTGTGAGCATATCATATCTGAGTGGTGCCTGAAAAAATTTCTCTCTCTCTCTCTCGAATCCGCATCCCTTGAAGAGTAGCATGCTATGTGTAGGGCTGATGACGAATCTTAAGGTACCTTCTCTTCATCAGAATTTTATTTACAAAAGTAAAAATGGACAGAATAAACTGCCAAACCTGATAAGGAAGAGGAGGAAGATCAAAAAGGGATTTTAACAGTTCTTAACACGAGAATTATTCGCGACAGCATATTCACAGTATTTGTTCTTGGGTTTTTTTATTTAAGGTCTTTCACGATGGAGCATGAGATTATTGAAGTATTGACATAAGTAGCTATGTTGTGCTGAGCAGAAAAATCTGTTTCCCAATATGAATAATTCCACTGAAACAAGAGTCTAGAATATAAAACTAAATTTCATGATGCAGAGTTCACCGATCGCTATGTTGTAGTTCCTGTAATGTGATTTTTTAATACAGATTTTCTGTAGTTGTGTACATTGAAAAATGTGCTTTTCAATACTGTTATAAACATCATGTGGTGGGAATCCCCTGTAATGTGTTATAGCAGTAGGGCACGTCAGATAATGTTGAAGAAAAATGCCTTGCCCACATTTCTTGGTGATTGTTTTTACCACCAGTTAGTGGGACAACTAAATATTTGTAATAACCCTGTTCTGAGATTACATAGTCTGAAATAAACAATTGCGCAAATAAGGAAAGCTCTTCTGTTAAAGCCCTGCTTAAGTGCATGATACACCTGTAAAATTAGAATACAGTATATAATGGTCAAGGAAAAAATGGAAAAAATCATTATCTTTGAAGTAACTGTATAGGCAACTTGCAAACTAGAAATGTTTCGATATTAGGTTTGTTCCTCGTACAGGACATTGAGGTGTAATTGGAAATACATTGGAAGAGAAATTTCATGGGGGAAACCACAGATGTGAGAGCAGAAATCTCAATTATTAAAGGACAAGATAGTTTCAAATTAAATGCAACTGCAGAAGAAGAACCCGAAATTGTCTGAAATGTCTTGGATGTAAAATAATGGGAACCAAACTTAAAAGAAAAAATAATCAAAAATGCCCATAATAATGCACGCACACAGAGAATGTAATGCAACGTTCTGAAGAAGATGGTGTATTGGCACGTGGAAATCACCCTTAATTTCTTATTTTTTTAAGTTCTCATGCGACAGATAAGTTTGGAAGGTAAGGAATGATCCAAAATTGCATTCCAAAGGGGCTTTTCTTGAATGTGATGCACTGATTTTTGTTATTGTGTTTTCATATACTCATAGTGAATTGTTCACTGCTTCCTTAACTATTGTTTACAGAGAGACTGAGAATCAGGTTAGTTCTCTTCTAAGTGCTGTAGCAACCCAGTGGTTCGAGAAACCTGTGAGGGGAGTTTGGGGAGGGACCTGAAAGCAGATGTCTGAGACCCGTGTAAAGAATGTGTATCTGTATATAAATAATTTATCAAATAGTTTTCTCTCTGTGAGTGTGTGTTTAGTGTATTTAAAGCTGCTCATTTTCATTTTATTCAACCAAAAAAAAGTGTAGGAAGATATCTAATGAGCTTTTAGTGATGTTCAATATTGCTGTTAATAGGCATTATGCCCTGCAAATTCACTGCATGTTTGATGCTTGGCAAAATTAGCGTTTTCTGTAATATGCAGATTACAGGTAATAAAGCAATCCAGTGGTATTCCCGGCCCTTGCCTTAGTAAGAGGAGCAGTGAAACTGTAAATAGTTGATGTTCAGTATTTGCAAGTAAACATTTTTTTCTGTAGTTGTTCATCTCAAGACACACACTTAGTTTGCAAGTACCAGATATCAGGATTTACAGAAGTGCAGCATCAGAGTATTTGAATGCTTGATGCTGGAAAAATCAACAGCATCTTTGACACAGTTTTAATGGGAGAGGTTTGGGTGTAGGGGTGGCAAGAACCTTTTGCTATTTTTGTCAGACAAAATTTGTAATCCTAAAGAAGACGTTCCATTTCAGTGAAAACAGTTGACATTTCATTTTTATTTTTTTTTTCTAATCAGAAAAATGCATGAAGACTTTACGGTGTTGTTTATTTTAATCACCAGTGATGTTCTGCGTATTTGTTCTGGGTTTTTTTTTTTTTCCCATTTCTATTGGGGATCAGTTGACTTGAAGAACTTCAATCCACTTTATCAAATATCGCCTCGCACCAGAAGAGCAGTTCAGTACCTGGTTTTAGTTGCCCAGTAGCGTTAACTGCCACGAATTGTGTCACGCAGTCCGTGTCAAAAATGTTTGCAAAAGAGGAGGTGATCTTTGGTAGCACGTAGTGAATTCTGCACTATTGACTTGTTAATTAATAGCTCTCTGGTGACGGTTTTGTTGAGACCTGCAGAATCTGAGCAATAGTAGGTAGTTGTGAAAAATAACTTGCATCTATGGATTTGGGATGGAATGAAGTTTCCAGTGCAAAATGTAACTTGTCTTGAGTAACGCTGAATTGTTTGATGTGAAATTTGTAAAATCAAGCAGGGGGGAGCCAACTATGCAGCATTTTTCTGTCAAGTTATCAAACATAAAATTCACTTGTTGAACCAAAACTGCATTGCTTCTGAAACTTAACAAAGCTGATCCAGACCAACAGCAGATCAGACTAACTTAATCTGACATAGGTAGAATAAATGGGAATTTTGTCTTGGCCCTAAACATGTGCTGTTTCTTTGCAGGTTTCTGTATTCTTTGATGTCCACCAGATTATTTTTTCTTTTCAATTAATGTGTAAAACAGCATCACTACATTTTATGCTATGGATTTTTTTGTATATTCTTTATTTATAACTGTGCCAAGTATTATTTTAATACTGTCGAGATCTTGATGTATTACATTGTGAACAAAAGAAATCTGTAAAATGTTTAATAAATTAGCTCTCCTTACATAAATTAAATCTGTTAAATTTTGTAAGTTATTAATCAAATAAATATTGACTCTTAGATGCAGTGTTTGTCTTGACTTGGGATGTGATTTCACAGTGTTGTTTCTGTCCAATTTCAGAAGTTGTACCATGAAGGAATAGCTGCTATCTGGCATCTTATTTTAGTAAAGTCTAAAGGTGCCCTAAAGAGAGCACGTACCCAATTCTGTGCTGATGCAAAAGCCTGTAAACAACTTCTTTACTGGGTTTTGGTAAAGTACAGTACCTTTTGTACTACCAAAAGTAGTCACTCCTTTATTTTGAGTAAAGATGGTGGCAAGATAACACTTCTTAGGGGAGAATGGCTTTTAGAGATTGTGTGGCCAAATATACCTATTTAGTGATAATGACATTTGGTGTATTCTAAGGGTAAGCAAAACATCCACGCAGGGCTAGTAGGTATGACCAAGACGTGTGCTTCTAGGTGGCACTTGCTGGAGACAGAATACCTTGACTCTTCTGGCCTGTGCTAAAGTTAGATTTTGAGTAGAAACAAGAAACCATCCAAGCTGGAATTTAGTCAGAACATTTATAACCAACAATATGTATTAAAAGTATAAGGCCAGGACTTAGGAGAACACCTAATGAGGAGAAAACAAGTCTCTGTGTTTTCTGCTGGGCGTGGGCTCAATGATTACATCCATTGAGAATTGTTGCTGCTGTTCTTCCTTTCCCCACGCAATGGTTCTGGTGAGGCTGGGCCCAGGCTGGCCTCTGCTGACCACCCTTTGGCTTCTCTGGTAAAGATCAGGGAAGGTTCTTTCTTTTTTTAGAACAGATATTCTGTACTGAAGGTCTCCATCAGGGATTTGCAGAGCTCCATCAGAGCAGTTGTTGCTCTTGGGAGGTATGGGTGGGCTCCTGATGACTTGAAAGCTGGTTACTTGGTTTGTTTTATTTGGGAAGAAGCCAGCCCTCCTGTGCCCTCATTATGGCTTGATTGGAGTTCACTCCCTTGCACCTCCCACAAGCAGTGAAATCAGATTTTTTTGCTATGAAGGCAGAATGCTTGCATTTGGGTTTTTTTCTACCTTAGGCTACTGAATAGAGATCAGTAAAAATTGCATCAATTCCAGGTTGAATTGGATTATCCTACAAACTTAGTTCCCTATTCACATTGCCTCCAATCCTACCTACTGCTTAAAATCTCCAGATCATGAAGTCAAAGTACTTTTAAAAACCAATCTCTCCTGGAAGTAGAGCTCCAAATGGAGACAACTCCAAGCATTACCCCAGCCCAGGGTCAGCATTTCGTCAGTGTTTTGCTGCTGCTGAGAAGTTGACAGTAACCAAGTACCTTCAGTGTAGGTTAATTACTCGTTTTTCTTGATAGATATATTGTCTTTATGGTTACAAGTTCTCTTTTTTCCTTCATTTCTTCATCATTCTGTGGTTAATTTATAGAATGTGGGATGTAGAGCAGTGTAGAGCTGTGAGCTATTGCTATGACTCCCTCTAGGAAATTAAAGGAAAGCCTGTGATTTTTAGTAGTTTAAATTACTTCTGATCATTTTTCTTGAAAAAGAATTGAAAGTTTCTTTTTTATAGGTAATTGAACCATATGTTAGATGCCCATTTTTGTTGGCATAAATTGTCTCTGCTAGTGTGGGGGCTTTAGACCCACTCCAGTAGTTACATCAACTAAGAGGGAGCAGTTTCATCTGCTCAGTAGTGTGTCAAGAGCATTATGTTGGTTTCTGCCTATGGAACAGTGCTGCTCAGCATTTTATAATGCCATTCCTGAGAAGAGGAGGCACTTCCATCAGGCAACAAGGCTATGGAAAGGGGATATTGTCATGGGTTTCATGTCCTTGTCTGCAGGGGCCTGGATCCTGCTTCTGGGTTAGAGCTGTCCTTCTTCAGGTTGGAAGGGATCAACCCTTCCTGCACAACGGTCAATTTGGGAAAGGAGAAAAGTATTTTGGTGGGAGTTTTTTTAGGACAAAAGCATAAGGATCATCAATATGAGTAGCAGGACCAAAGGTTTCTGCCCAGGTTTCCTGGGCTGTGCTGTTGCTGTCTCACTCCCACCCCAAATGTCTGCTGCTTCTGCCTTACTGTTGTCTTTTTCAGTTGTAGTCTTTCCCTCTCAGTGAACTGTACAAGCTCTTGGCTCATGTTTTGAGCTGGCTGGCTGTTCTTCCTCGTATCCACATTGTTCCTTTGTAACCCGTACAAAATGCTCTTTGTGTATTATTTTGACTAGTACGTATTTTTCTAATTAGGCTTTTGGCTTGTGCTGCTTCACTGCCTCAGACTGCAGTCATAAATGTTGCTTGAAACTCTGCCCTAGACTCTGCTGACACACTGGCTTACTATTTTACTGTAGCATTCCCAGTCTTGTCTTGAAAGTGTCTTTTTCCGTAAGTTACATTCCTGGGGGTGGGAATCTTCATGGAATATAAGCCTGCTTCCTAAACCAGAGTTTCAAATCTTATCTTGTTTTTAACTAACTTGTGTTGGGCATGATGGAAGTCAAAACTGAACCTTCTCCCTCCACCCCAGAACATTATGTGGGTTGTAGCCAATAGGATGGAGCTACAGATGCTGTTGGCCTCTAGTGAAGCTCTTGCTGTGCAACAGCATGGCCTTCACTGGAAGAGATGGAAAGAATCTCCTACAAGTGCTTGTTGCCTTCTGGAGCTCAGGCACGCTCCCTTGAGGCACAATTTCTGCTTTTTAAGAGGTATTGATGCCCAGATCTCATGTGCCTCCTCCTTACCTGTAGGCAAGAACAAGCCATAAGCTTTGAAAAAGAAGCTTGGTAGAGGAGCCTGAGCACACCGGTGAAGGTCTGCTTCCAGGTGCTCAAGAAACTTGGGATTAGATTTAAAAACAAACTAACAAATTAATTGCTAAGCTGTTCATACTAAATACTAGTTACTTGCATAAAAACAGGGCAGCTTGCCTCAAACTGGGCGATTTTTTTGCATCACAGGTTTAGGCTTATGTACCTCATTCTCACCTAAGGCCTTTGTGGTGGGCTGGTCCTGGGTTTGCTACTGAGGAGTGGTGACTCCCAGCTGCTTCTCAAAAAGTGCAGTTAGTGGAGGTGCTCTCAGCTCAGGCCCTGCAGGCTCATGGTGGGAGCTGCTCCAGCCACCAAAAGAAGCCAAGCTCTTCTGTAAAGCTTTCCACTCAAGACCTGGCTATGGCAAAAGTGATTCTCTCCTAGTCAACAACCTTTAGGAACCACTGTTAATTAAGCCACGTTAGCAGAGGCAAGGATCCTGACCTCAATACTAAAATATTACAGTGAAAAAAGTTTGATTTCCGTTGACTAAAGGCTCTATAGCAGAGACAGCTGTTTAGGCACAGAGCTCCTCACAACCCATCACTTTGCGAGCCGTGTAGCTGCACAGAGGTCAGTTAAGATTTACTACCAGTGTGCAGTGAGCAATTAGTTATCTTGCACGTGCACAGAACTGTGTGGTACTGGAGGAGTCTCATTCACCTGTGAAGGCCGTGTCCAGTGCTATCTATCATGGAATCTTTTAGTTGTCAGAGTTGGAAGGGACCTCTAGAGATCATCTAGTCCAGCTCCCCTGTCAAAACAGGGTTGCCCAGAGCACGTCACTCAGGACTGCATCCAGACGCGTCTTGAAGATCTCCAGAGAAAGGGACTCCATGACATCCCTGGGAAGCCTGTTCCAGGGCTCTGTCACCCTCACTGCGAAGCAGTTTTTCCTCATATTTGAGGAAATGGAATGTTCCTATGTTCCACCTTGAGCCCATTCCCCCTCGTCCTGTCACTGGGAACCACTCAAAAGAGTCTGGCTCCCTCCTCCTTCAACCCACCCTTTAGATACTTGGAAGCATTAATAAGGTCCAGCTTTCAAGTCACACTGTGTTTTCAGAGAAGGTCTGCACTAAGCCTATCATATCTCCAGCCCTGTACACCTGAAGTACTTACCTTTTTATTGCTGATGAAGAGTGTAACACTTGGCTTTAGGATATATCAACAAGCAAAGCTTTATTGAATTGATATTCAGTATTAAAAGTGTTACAGTGTGATACACAAAGCAAGGAAAAAAGCAGTGCTTTTTTAAAAAAAAACCAAAACAAAACACCAAAACCCCCCCAAAAAACCAAACAAAAAAAAAAAACCCAAACAAACAAAAAACCCCCAAACCATCTGCTGAGTGTGTGGCCCAAGCACTGCAGTAACTAGTATCTGTCTCACAGTAGTTAGTGATATTTAGGCAACTCCTCTTTCTTGTAGAAGGATCTCAGCAGAGCCGTAGGGGGTTTAGAGCCGTGCCCCCTCACTGGGCATGGACGAGGGCGCCCGCTCCCTGGCCGTACCCAAATCCCTTGGGGCCAAAGTTCTTGGCATAACAACCTGTGAGAGAGACAAATAGGGTAGTGGCTGAGGCTTCCAGCTCATTAATTAAGAACAGCACTGTCTAGGCTAAGCCCCTCGGCCGCATCCCGTTAATCACCAGAACATCCTGATTGGAAGCAACACCTAAAATCCTTTTTTTAAGCTGCGTAACTGCCAGGACTGAGCTCAGTTCTGCCTGACGGAGATGTAAGCTACATCAGCAGCTTCACTAATATTTATTTCATTCCTCAGCTCTATTGCTATGGCTTACAGACCATTTCCATCTTGACAAGAGCCTAAAGGTTTCTTTTACCAGGAATAAATTCAGCACCTGCCCTTCTAACACATTACCTTAAGCTATAAACAAATTACCTTTGTTTCTTCCCTCACCTTTACAATAGATTTCTCCCTCTTTTTCAGTCAGGGTTGTAGATTCTAGGCTTTTTCCACACTTGGCACATCGGAAGCAGTTTTTGTGCCACGGCTAGGAAAAAAAAATGGTGGAAAAAAGATGAGATGGTTTAAATACACAGAATGCCCAAGTCAGTAAAAAAATGCAGTACCTGGAGATGCCTGCATCATGTTGTTTGTGGATGGCTGGTGCAATAAAACCCAGTTCAAGTGCACCAGTAGCAGACAAGAGTGTCTGCATTTCTGTGAGTGGCCCAAAGCCCTGGATTCAGAGAATCATAGAATGGTTTGGGTTGGAAGGGACCTTAAAGATCACCTGATTCCACCCCTCCTGCCGTGGGCAAGGACACCTCCCACTGGACCAAGCCCCATCCAGCCTGGCCTTGAGCACTTCCAGGGAAGGCGGATTCCACATGCCCTCTTGCTCAAGGCAGAATACTGAAATTTTTTTACTTTCTCTAATCAATCCAGAGTAGAGCTTGGCTCTCTGTAGTGAGGCAGGCAGCTGGCAGGGAAATGCAATTTTAAGGTAACTCTGCCCTGCAGTTTGTTTCCTCCCAGAAGCCACATAACATCCCCAGCTCACTTTAATGTCCACGTAGCAGGTACAAAATGTCATGCAGTTCCTTACCTTTCCAGCTCCTATTACTTTCTCTGCCGCATAAACAGAATCACCACACCTGGAGCACTTCTCTGCCCCACCAAACTTCTGAGCAAACTTTGAAGTGTTGGGATTTGTGGTGGGTCGGTGGGGAGAGGGCGTGCTGGAAGAAACGGGACATTTGTTGTCTTTACCCTTTTACTAAATGGCCTCTTGCTCTCCTGAACCACATGAACAGAGCAGCACCCAACACACAGCACAGAATAAAGTACTTTTTTAAAACCAGAGAGGTAAGTTATGAGCTGGGCTAACTGGTTACACTTGATAGGAAACAAAACCAAGAAGAGAAAGGCCATGCTTCAATGGATAATGAGAAGCTCCTGTAAAAGCCAGTGTTCTGGGAAGCCTTCACCTTTTCACTTCTAGAGAAGTGCTGAATTCTGTATCAGGACACGGTTTTATCAGATAGTAAAGCTACAAATAACTCTTTCAAATTCTTGTCCACCGATTGTAATCTGGAACCTGAACCGATCACTGAACCCCATGGACTGAATGATTTATCAGTTGTGTCTCTGCCCTGGCTGGAGAGCACGCATCATATAAACGTCAAGCAATAATTCGGGAACTTGCATGAAGCAAGTCGTGAGGCATACCTCAGCTTCCTTCCACATGCTTTGCTTTACAGCAAGGACTTAATCAGACTCAGAATGTTTACTATTTAATAGGACTTTCGGTTGGGCTATAATTAAGCACAAATGGTTCTTCATTTGCCAGTTAAAGTTACATTCTTCTTGTAGCCCCAGATCCTCAGCTCTGAGTCCATCCCTGGCAGAACCTGCTGAACATTTGCACTTGCAGCTTATTTAGGAGACTTGAGACACACAGTCACCTCTGTGGGCTTGCACAGGACCATCAGCAGCTCTGTGATCCAGTCCCCTATGGCTTATGCATAGGGTTAGTGGATCTTTACATTAGCTCCTGCCCAGACGGTGCCTACTCGCGTACAACATGAATTAAACAAAATCCAGCCTGAAGGACTCCTCTGAAAATGGCAATGGATCGTCAGGCAAGGAGAAGGGTCTCTCACCTCTCAGGCTTGATGCCGAGTCTCTCTCCCCTGTCCATGTTCAGCGTGCCAGCCCCTTGGCCGTACCCGTAGCCTTTCGGGCCGTACTTTTTGCCGTAGCAAGATTTGCAGTAAACTTCAGCATCGTGAATGGCTACAGTTGTGCTGTCCAAGTTTTTCCGGCAGACCACTGTAGGAAAAAAATAAAATAATAAAAAATTAAATTGCCTTAAGGGACCGTTTCCATCAGCACACGTAGTAAGCCAAGAAATCAAGTGAGAAGTGATGTTACAAGGTTCTTTGTCTACGATTCTTAGGCTATTATGCTGTGGAACTGCCAGAGATTAGAGGGGGCAGGTTGCTATTTGAATTAGCGAATTATGCTTAGCCCTATGAAGGACTCCATTCCCTCCCACCTCTTCATGACCGTGACATTTAAAGCTGGGAAACTTGCTGTGGTTTGATGAATGAGGCTGCTCAGAAACCCAGCTGGTGGAGTCAGCAGTTTCCCTTGACAGATGCCATACGGCACGAAGCAGAAGTCCATCGGTGCAGAAGAGCCCCTCTCCTGCCCTTTTGGTCAGGGTGGAAACTAATCCTTCAAGGTTTTCCCCCACCTCAGCAGTGGTTTGGGGCAGAGTTGGGGCTGTGTCACAGCTGTCACCGGAGGGGTCATGCTTTACTGGCATTCCTACATTGTCCTTCAGCACAATGCAGGCACTCTGCTCAAGGTTACATTAGAAGGTAGAACTATTTCCTTCTTAAACCTTCTTTTGTATCCCAACTGGTGTGTTCTTTCCGTCTGCAACAGCATTATGCCCATGATAAACAATTTGGGAAAGGGAAAAAAAATAAAAAAGCTTTATGAATTTTCTGTTTGAGAAGAATTTCAAGGTCTTCAAAATACAGAGTGACCTTTGCTTATGGCATTCATTAGCTCCGAAGTTCTTTTTATAAGACACAGATATCCAATAAGTAAGTTGACTGATGCATGTTTGTTAAGTCTACAGACTTTAACCCCAACAGAAGTATGCACTAAGGAAAAGCAAATACTCAGACACACTAGAGCCATTGTTTGAGTGTAAGTTCCACGTTTCTTTTAATAGAAACTCCCATAAAAGGCTGAAAATGAGGCAGCTGAGACATCTAATATTTTGTGTCTGTGTGTGTGTGTGTGTCTGTATGTGTGTGACTGCTGTAGAGCTAAGTGGAAGGCACGTAGGTGTGCTGAGGCTCACACGCCAGCATGGTGCACTGATGTGATGCTGCAGACTGGTTTGAGAGGGGCCAGTCAGAACTGTGGCTTAGATGAAGAGGGCTAAAGCTCTGCCCGTAGGTATGAAACACCAGCAAGTGGGACAAAACTGATACCTCATGTTTTGTAATAGGGTAAAATTCTCCGATTCAGACAGACCGGCTGTTTGTCTGCAAAGTAGGAGCCTCCGATTCACAGTGACCCTTTGTTCCCTTCATCTAAGCAGAGGTCTTTTCAGCATAGAAAGTGATTTTCAATGCCTCACTGGGCTTGTTGGTTGGACTGGAAAATAATGCTTTGGACTCCTTTCATCCGAAATAAACCACAGGCTCCTGTGCCAAGAAAGTCTAGGCTTTTGGCTGCGCTAAAGCATCAACAACTCGGCCCTGCTACAGGCACGTTGGTGTTCCAGACCATGTGGGACTTCAGGGCAGGGGTTTGATAGCTGTTCCTTCAGCTGCTGCCAACCCCAGGACCACCAGGAGAAGTCAGTGTAAACAGGGCTTTGCTGCTGGGCTTTCTCCTCTGCATGAGCAACACCTAAGCTGGGTTTCCATCCTAAAGATCCCTTAGACTCCTGAGGAGATGGCTGGGAGAGGGGCAAACGGAAGAGAAAAAGCATGACGTGCTCTACTTTGGGAAGTGCAACCCACCCATCTCATGCTGGACAGGCAGGACAACATCTCTCCAGGAGACACCTTTGGCACCTTCAGGCGCAGGAAGCACACAGAGAAGTCAACCCCGACATATGATGGACAAAGCCGTCTCTGACCCCATGCACCCCAGCCGAGCCCGGGACGTCTCCTGTGGACCAGCACCGTGCTGATGTGACCCCCCCAGCTCCACCAGGAGAGGTTTTGCAGAGGGGTGGGAGGGGGAATACTTACTGCAGAGGAAGCAGCACCGGTGGAAGCTCCTCCCGTCGCACTGCACCTCCTCGGCGTGGTAGACGGTGCGTCCGCAGGCCCCGCATTTGTTGCCTCCTCCCCAGTTGGGCATGGTGACTCTGCCGGCCTGGCCAGGCGGGAGAGGAGAAGGGGAGAGGTTTGTTGACCACCATGTCCTCCACCGCCCCGGCTGGAGGAGGGTTGGGGTCACAGGCTCCTTTAAACCAGGTCTGCGAAGCCTGTGTATCGGAGCACAAGCCCGCAATTCCACCAACTGTTTAAAAACATGACCTTCCACCGTGTGGGAGGTGTTTTGTGATCAGACCAACTCCTCAGCCCTTCAGATCCCCGAGGGGACTCGGAGGCTCGGGCGGGCTCTGCACAGCTATTTGTAAAAGCAGATGGGCTGGCACGGGGAACAGAGGCCGCTGCCGCCCAACGGCAAGAGAAACAGAGACACAGTCTTCACGAGACGTGTCCTACCGGCCCTGCCCGGGGTTGTGAAAGTTACATAAATTGGATATGCACAAATGACACTTTCATGCACAAGGGCTTTACTGTACCTTGAGCGAGTGCCCCCCCCCCAGATGGATACAATTTCAGTTTCTGTGCTTCATTAACGCTGGGCCCCTTGTCTGATGGAGGCAAACCAATTGTGCCAACAACGATGTTTTGTTTTACTGCAGGGCCTATCATTTGGGACGCAGTGCAAACCAAAGTTCACTTCACTGGTGAGCCACTTATTAGGGCTGCAGGGACATTTTGAACTCCTCGAGATCCTGCCTGCACTTCAAAGAAGTTTAATTTTCCCTGGGATCATTTCCTGGGGACTCCACTGCTATCACATGAACCGTACCTTTACCAGACCTTTGGTATGAACCAAACCCAACTGCTCAAGGAGCCACAGCTGCTTTAAAATAAAGTAAAAACTCCCTCTCACACATTACTTGCAATGAACACTCAGCAGGGAGGGACAAGCACCACCACCCATCAGGTCTAACTACAGCTTTGGGAATAGCCTCCTACATTAAGCCAGAAGCAGCAACTGCCCCTTCTCAACCTGAGCTGATCCCTCCCCAGCTGCCCTGTCCTCGTGCCATCGTCACCACCAGTTCTCACCCAGATCTACTGGGAGTTCCTCCTGCACCTCCCATTAACCATCCTGGGTTAAAGCACCAAAGCAGAGCACTGCCCACCACCTTCTGCTTGTATAGGCTTTCTTTCTGTCACCACCAAGAGCCAACACAGTGGTGTTTGCTGATGGTTCATCTCCAAGTCACTGCCAACCTGCCCTTGACTCACAACTGTCACTTAATGCTGGTTTGCTCACCACCAGAGGACCACCTCTTGTAAACACAGAGCTCAACAGCAGACAGAGGGAGGGTTATCGATTCAGCCAGTCTAACTCAGTGGTGCTGCTCAGGCCTCACCACCACCCCTGCTCTTTACCAAACCTTGTTTCAGACAGGGTTTCTGGGTGAGGACCATGGGTTTACTCACTGGAAGGCCAGAGGTCACCTCCCACCACCCTACCCCACCAGTAGCACCATTCCCCAACAAGCAGGCTCCCCACAGCAGCGCTGCAGTACAGGTCAGCTATCAGACAGAACAAGAAGGAAGGATTTTTTTTCAGGAGCTTCTGACTTCTCATGGCACAACTCACCCCCAGTTACCCTTAGAAGCTCTCCTACGTCAGCCAAACAGGGAGAAGAAACACGCACCAGCATCCCCACACAACGTTCACAACCTGCTGCTTTGCTGCTTGTCCCTCTGAGCCAGAAGCAGAGGACTACCAGCCTCAGCTGTCCCCCTGGCCAACAGGGAGGAACTGGAAGCACTGCTCTGTCACAGGGAGGAGCACTTCCCTTCAAGATCCCCTTCCTCGAAGGGGCTCCCACCGATGTGTGGGAGAGACCTCAGTGCAGAGTGAAGGGTGTCGTGGGTACCCAGTTTGTGCCCCCAGGCAAGCTAGAGCAAATCCCACCTCCAAGCACTGGGTTTGGCTAAACCAGAATTAAGTGACCCATCTTGTTAGTACTGCTAAAACAAGCCTCCTGCCCACGCTCGACAGTTTTAGGGATGCAGGGAAGGTTGCACCGTTCCCAAGCAAGACACACTGCCAAGTAGCTGCTCCAAGACCTTTGTCTGAGACAAGCAGACGGCCATTCGTGGCATGCGGGAAAATAAGATTAGTTTATTAACCTAAATTGGGGCCATCTTAGGTACATTCCTAAGCAAAGGCTTAGGAAATTCCCTCGCAGTGGCTGAGCAGTGCCATTTGCACACTGACACTAATTACTGAGATATCCCTTTGTTTAATACTTCCACGGGATTAGCACCATTACTGCTCCATGGTTCAGCACTAATACCCTGACCAAGCTCATAAAATTAGTTTTATGACATTTCCCACTTTGCCTTTGTCATTCTTGGCACAACTGTAGAGTCTAAAAATTAAGATTCCATTTCTTTTATTCAAGTGCTTGGCTCTGCTACCACACAGCAGCTGACATCAATCATGGCAACGAGTGTCCTTAGTTAAAGGGAATATAGGCTGCACAAAGCTTTGGAAAAGGAATGCACGCACTGGAAAAAAAATTAAAAAAAAAAAAAGAAGGAAAAAAAAAGAAAAAGGAGGAGAGATTCCTTTCCACTTTGTATGCTTTCCAAAACATAAACGGTATTTCGGACATGAACTACTTCTGTCTTTTCCTCTCACCATCCCCACACTCATGTTCTTTTGTGCATTTATGCGAGTCTAAATTATTTTCAGCATTTTGTTAGCACACTAGAGCTGCAGACCTGGATCAGGTTTCCAGTTTTGCCCCAGATTTCCCATGTAATATTGGGCAACATGGGGTGCAGCTCCACCCCTTCTTCCCAAGGGAGCGGAAGGATTAGATGATCTGGCAACCATTAGCTGACTCAAATCTTCTGATAAGGGCTCTGGAAATTCATCAAATGAAAAGGGAAAAGGAACTGAAGTCAGTACTTCAAGGTGACCTTGGTCTCTTCCACAGAAGATATTTCCATTTATCCTCCCCATAATGTTCCCACGACAGCTCGTGTGGGAAGAACATCAATAATTCTCCAATTACCCAAAGGCGAGGGCTGCCCTGAGGCAGGGTGCCCGGGAGGCACCAGAGGGGAAAAGGGACAGTGACTGGGAGAAGCCCTGCAGGCGGGAGAGTGCACAAGCCCCTACTCCCACCCACAAGCCACTCTCTTCTCAGCGCCACCCTGAAGCTGCCCAGGTCTCCTTCCGGAGCTCCAGAGGTGGCAGGTTCAGACTCTCAATCCCTTGTTAAGCCCTCCCTGCTCCTTGATGACTTTTTGGCTAGTTCAGGCAGGCCTTTGGGGAGCTCAACAGCAGCAACTAAACACCCAGATGATCTCACTACCAATACCAACAATTTTGACTGTTGATTGCAGGTTCTTTTGATTGCTGCTTCCCTCTAATAAGAAAATCCTGACTTCTGAGCTCGCACCCAGTCAGGAAGGGAGCACGTTATGTGGCTAGCGTTCCCCGGAACGCCGGTGGCGACAAGCCACGCCAACTGCAAAGCCCTTTCCAACCCACTTCTTCACAGAGGCTTTAAAGAAAACAAACCCAAACCCGCCCCCCGAGACAGACGGCGAGGAATTTCGGGCTATCCACTTATCCCGGATCGCTTTTTCAGCCACCCGCCGGGAGGGGGGCAGCCTCGGGCTCCGCAGCAGCTCCCCTCCCCGCAGCCAGACCCCCGGCCCCCTCCGCCTCTCCTCGCCCGCAAGCGTCGCCGCTCGCCCAGCCCGGCTGCCTTCGCTCCGGCCGAGGGGTCCCTGCACGCAGGGACGGGGGTGGCCCCCGGCAACCTCCCCTCGCCCCCCAGCTTCCTCCCGCCCCACCGCTGCGGCATCCCCCCTCCGCAGCCCGCACGGGTGGCGGCCCCGTCCGTGTCCCGCACCTGCCCGTCCCGCCCTCACCGTCACTCTGCGCTCCTCCCGGCTCGTCTCAACCCCGCCGCGGCCCCGCAGCTCCTTAAAGAGCCGGGGCGGAGCCATGCGGGGCCCGGCCCCGCTCCCCGCCGCCCGCGTCCCCACCCGCGGGGCCTGAGCCCGGCCCCACGGACACCCCCGTCCGTGAAGGTGCGAGGGAGCCGGGGGTGGGACCTTGCCGTGACCCCCCCGAGGGGCGGGAAGGCGACAGGAGGTATCCCGCCCCGGGTTTACTCATTTTTTAGGACTTTTCCCTAAACGCTTGAGTTCTTCACTGCCCGCAGTGCCCACTCCCCGCGGTCGCGTTTCACCAGGATATTCACCAGGGAATTCACAGCGTGTAGGGCTCAGACACGGGTTTCGCCAGAGCTGAGACAAGGTGCTGGGGTGGGAGCCAGCCCCCAGATGAGTGAGAACCCGCAGGCACCTGGAGAGGAATCAGCACCGTTGCTCCAGCGTGAACTCATTAGGAAGGACTTTAATCATTTTCCCAGCAATTAGGCCTGTCCACAGCAGCCAGTGCATGCTGTAGGGAGGAGCTGGGTGCTCCAGCTGGCTCGGTGCAGCCTTGTGCCCAGAGCTCCTAGTGCTCAGAGGGAGATGCAGGGTTATCTCCTCCTCTCTCTTAATCAAATACCAAATCAGTTACTCATTACCTGTGTGAGAGCCGGGTTGCTTTGTTTCAGCACAGGAACAACTTCTCCCTGAGCACTAGCGATGAAGCCCGGAGAGCTGGGTGGAGGCAGCTCCTTACAAAACCTGGCTGGCTACTAGATGGGGCCAAGTGGCCTGTAGTGCGAGATTAAAAATGATGTCCACGTCAGGCATGAGAAAGGTTAGCTCTCCTCTTAAAATGTGTTTCCAGTGGGCTGCAGCTACAGCTCACCAAGGTTTTTTCCTTCCTGTGGGATTTGAGGAACCCACAACAATATATTGTTCTTTAGACAACTATTCTATCACCTAATGACCCCTCTCCACCCAGCAAGGGGACTTGGGGGAAAAAAACCACAAGGAAACCTGAGATTTCAACTATAATCAGATGTAATAGAATATGATTAAAGAATTAACATTAATAATACTAAATAACCAAAATTGATTCTAATAGCAATATGAAATATACGAGGTTTATACTCAGCCCATTCTACCAGCAGGAAGCGGTGCACTCCCAGCTGGGGACAGCAAATGCTGGATGCTGCAAACGCCACAGGTTTGGGAGGAAGGGAAGGGCTCAGGGGTCCTGCACCAGGACAAGAAATTCTCAGGATGACAGCCATCAAGGAAGAGAGGAAACTCCTCAGCAGACTTTCCAATTTACATTGAATGTGACGTTCATGGTATGAAATAATTCTGTTGGCCATCTTGGGTCAACTGCCCAGGTCTCATTCCTTGTCCCTGCCTTTGGTGAGCTTGAAAATACTGAGCCCTTGAAACCTGCATACCATAGTCGGCTATAAAGTAAATATTTTCACAGATTCAAACACTACAGCCTTCTAAAAATGCAGTTTCCCCAAGCATTAGAAGAGACCTTACTGAGAAGTAAAATTGCCAAAAAAGAAGTTAATCCTGTGTTACTCAAACCAGGATGCTTCCCATTTATGTTGGGGTTTGAGGGGTTTTTTTTGTCATTTGCAGTGAGTTGTGAATGTCCAGATTGTGCACAAATTGTGCACATCCCAGAGCCCACCTCCATAGGCAATGCCAAGTGTCAATTCCTGGGGAACATGGTGGTGTGAGCAAGAGTTTGATCACAAGCATCATAGCAAAGATTTTAGTCTGGGTTTGGGGGAAGGGAGCACAACAAGAAGCAGAAGTTTTTGTGACTGTTGTTTCACATCTTGGAAGTTGCATGGAAAGGATCTCTCCGAGTCAGACAAATAAGAGGCAAAATGAGTCAGAGCAATAGACTCCATCTATTGCATGAAATGCCTGTGCTCTCTTGTCCAACCTGTCCTGCTCCCAGCCCTGCTGGAACTATGTGTGATGATGTTAAGTTATTTACCATGTCTCCTCAGGTAGCCTCCAAAGCTATTAGATTTTCCCTTTTGATAACATTTCCTACAGACTATAAAAAAAAATAAACGTCAGAGATCCCCAAGGGAAGAGAATAATTTTGCAGTTCTGGTGAGATCTGACCATACTCAAAGAAAGGGAATTCTCACCGTGACTAAGGGACCACACTGATAAGAAATAAAACACTCTTCCATGGTGAGGCACTGCAAAATGAGCTAGAGGAGAGTATGACATCCAAGAATTAATCTTCTCATGCCTAATATTTAGTCAGTCTGTCAGAAGCAGAGTAACTATGAGGGATAGACGTATGTATGTCGGTAAGTCCATCACTGTAGGAGCAACATTAAGGAATATATTACTGCGACACTCAGGAACAAGACCTTGTAATAAAAGAAAACAAAAGCAAGAATGAAAGCTCTCACCACATACTTTATATCTATGATAATGACTATTTCTATCAATACACTTTATAAATATACTTCTAAGTATGTACATATATATTTGTTATCTGTAACTACATACTTATTTTATATATAGATATACATGCTCTGTCTCCTCAGTAGATACTTCTCTGTCTTTCCTGAGGGCATAGCTAAGAATTTTTAAAGACAAAGCCTACATCTGACCCTGCCACATTCCTCCTCACTGCCCTGCACTCCTTCACCCGCTTACCCTGTGCGTCCTTCTTATTGTCTGAGCAGCCCCACTCCCACCTTCCTGCCTAACACCTGCTGTAAATTCCTCTTTCCATCTCACTTCCCCAAAATTCTCAGATGTTGCCCCTTCTCACAGTCGGGGGGAGGAGCTCCCCCCTAACCGTGGTGCCAGGTCCCTGCAGGCAGCCGGGTTCCAGCAGCCAGCATTTTACCTGGCTTCTACCACTTTGAGCTCAGCAGCTTATAATTAGGAGAGCTTATTTGTGAGAAACAGCATTCAAGTGTGTAAACAGCTCCCGTTCATTTCCCCCGCTGATTCCACAGCTCTGTGAGCGAGGAGGCGTGCCTCTGTTTTCTTCTGCTTCCCTGGCTGTGGGAAAGCCCACAGGCTGTACATAAAACCGGTTCTCCTTTCACTTGTAAAATTGACCCACAGCCTTTTTGTCACCTCAGAAAATAATTCTCGAGGTTTTACCCATGCCATAATTTTATGTAAAAGTTGTTTTCCATGTTTATGGGAGCTGAGTAGATCATCAGCTTGTCTGACCTAGTTATTTCTCAAAAGGCTTGTCGCACATCAGTGTCCTCAGGCCTTTTACATCCACTAAATACCTTCCACTCACCTGGGATTATCTTATCCTCATTTGATCTTGTAAGCATGGTCCCACCTGTCTGCTTACGGCAGAGTCAATCTCCTTGCTCTGCTGGTAATCCTTGCTGTTATTTTATGAAAGTTTGCTCTAGTTAGATAGTCCAGATTTTGCTGTGCAGGGGTTTTAGTCATATTCTGACATCAGTTTTGTCATACCTGCTACTACAGATAGAGCTCCCTTCATTATGTTCTTGGCAGAGCATGATTTAGTTATTTTTCCCATTAAGAAAGATTGTTTTCAAGCTAGCATGAGAGCTTGTCATTTACCAGCCTTCCAGGGCAGCCTCCTCACAGGGATGCTCATGGTGCCCTGGTTAATTTCTCACTTACCAACCCCAAGATTTGTCCCTAGTCAAGAGAATTTTTGAGTGTACTCTCTATGCAGTATCAGCTCGTGAAAAATGAATTCATGCCCAGAGTTACCAAGATTTGCCCTATCTTAGAAGGGCATATGTGGTTAGCTGATTTCCTGATCTAAATATTTATGCATCTCAGTAGTGCTGTGTGTTTATCCCACCATAAATATAACGATGATCAATCAATGAAGTTTGCACAAATACATAAAAGTACAGCAGACTATTCTGGAGTTTACCAGAGCTGTGGTTTTTTTTGAATTAGCTGTTTAAATCCAAAATACAGATCTCAGAGACATTCAGTATGAGAAAGCTGTGTTTTCCATGCTCATTGATTTCTTTATTAGTGGTCAAATTTATAAATTATTTTACTTCCAGGAAATTTTAATTCTAGGAAGAATTAGTTTAAAAAATTCTCATTTGCCTAGTGATATAAGAAATACCTATCTGCATGTCTAAGCATGATTTAAACTGGCATAATTTTATGAAACATATAAATAGTTTCATCTTTGTTGACCTACATCTTTATATCAATGATGCTTCTCAATGCAAAAATTGATAGTCAGTTCTCTGATCCTACTCAAAATCTACCCAGATCTTCCTTTTTATAGAGCAGTCATTTTTTTAATATTATACCTCATGATATTTGATTCCTAAGATGTAGGGACTGATACTGAAGAGTCCTCTGCTATCCAAATTTTAAAACTAAGAAATGGAGAAGAATTAAATTTTTAATTTAAAGAGTTTGCTTTGTTCTAAGTCATGGCCAAATGAGATGCATCTCTAGGGACAGCTGTGACCCAGTGCTTGGGGTCTGAGTGGATGGGGAAGGTGGGTACCACTCACTATTTGGGATGCTGAACAATCGCTCCTCTCTGATGATGCAGTTCCCCATGGAGACATGCAAGCCCTCTCTTGCCTGGTGTGCCCCAAATGTGCCTCAGTGGGGCCAAGATGCAGACTGATATCTGTCTTCCAGGGTCTCACTTCCCTGTGGGCTTTGCTTTAAGGTCTCTGAGGAGAAGTGGAGGCATCTGTGGGGCTGACCACTGTTGAAAGTATGGATGCTGGTTGAATTTTAAGGAGACCAAGAAATGGGTTTTGACTCAGAGGCTCTCAGACACCTTTCCAGCTCAGCAAAGCTTTCTGAACCCAGAATGATCCTGGTCCCCCAGGGAGATGGATCTGGAGAGCTCCCATTGATTACCAATATTTTCCATGGAATGCTTGAGCTTGATGTGAGGTTTATCTAAACCCATAAATATGAAAGAAATGCACCATTTGCATCTAAGCAGAAGTACATGTAGTGAGGTAAAGCACAGTGTAGGCTCCTAGTGCTGATGTTATCAGGCAACAGCACTGTAAAAACCCAGCAAAACATTGGAAGTTATTATATTCAGGTTCTGAGGTTTTGAACGGAGGTTTCTGAAAAGCCTAGCAAAACATGAGCTCTATTTCAGGTGCCAGCTCAGCAGAATAGTAATACCTGGATTAGTAATGATGTCACTTCCCTGGCAGGAGGTATAATTTAGGTTGAAAGTATTGATTTCTTTAATAAAGCTCAGTTTATTCACCATACACTCACAAGGCCAGATTTCCTCACATTGTGCCATGGAAAGCCCTGCAGGGAAGAGCTGGGGTAATCTCAGCCATGCACAAGCTCTGTCACTGACTGACAGGGTTTCATTAGCACAGGACAAAATTTGAGGACCCACACAGCTTGTTCCAATAATGCCATTACTGACTTTCGAGGAGGGCAGGGAAATGTGCTTAATATTAGATAGCAGGCACAGAGGGGATCACAAGGTGAAATGGTCTTACTGCACTGTTTTCAGAAAGCTTCCCAGCTCCATCAGCCTGCTACAGGAGTTGCTGGGAAGACACTGCCCAGAGAAGAGATGGCAGCCTCGCTAAATTCATAATGTGAAAAAGCAGTGGTTGGGCTAAAAAAAAAAAGATCCCATATCATCCGTTTTTGCCCCCACCTGCCCCTTTCCCAGTAATGGCCGGGCCCCTAAACACTTCTCCACCACCCCAGCACCACTGCGTGTAGCTTCTTGTCCTCAACAGAAGAGGAAGCTCAAAGGCGATCCGTGCCAGGGCAGGATGGTGATCATGCTGTTCCCTGCCTGCCTGCCAAGGAGGACTGCTCCAGGCTCCATGACATCACCTGCAAGCAACTTTCAGCAGAGCCACTGGCAGTCTTGGGCCAGAGCCCCCTGCTCGTTGCTGTGAGACAGAAGAGGGTGGACAGTTTCCAAGTTGCATTGTGGTGCTATTGCATGAAGTTTCCTGCATCCTTACATCAAAGGAAAAGCATTTTGGACTCCACAGAAGTAGAGAGAATGTGGTCAGCAGTAAACCCATCGACATGCCAATGCCTGCTAGAAACCATTGCTACAAAACGTGTCTTTGGGTAACCCTCCCTCTGCCAGCACAACATGCTGAGATACAATGATGCCTCACCTTTTCCAGGCTCAGAACATCAGATCTAGGGAGAGGGAGTGGAAGTTTTGGCAGGAAACCTACCCAGCCTCGAGGGGAATATGCTATTATGGTTGGTGTGTGTTGTGCTAGTGTGGTTGGGCTTCAGTTTCTAGCATGTCTCCTTGCAGCCAGCAGTGTTTTAATTACCATGACTTCTGCAGGGAGGCTTGGTGGGACTGTGTATGGTTCCTGTTCTCATCTGAACAAAAAATGAGCATCAGAATCCTACTTTGCAACTGGCTGTAACACCAATGACAAGTACAGAGCTGATGAGCATGCTATCAAGTCCTTTTTTTCCAGCAGTGGAAAAGGAAGGGGTAGATATGACTCATCTGACATTGAGTCTTCTGGCGGGATAAAAACTACCTTCCAGAAATATGATTATGCTTCATTAACAGCCTGTTGAAGCGGAATAAATGGCACTGGGCACCACCTTAGTCATCCTTCTAAGACTGGATGTGGCAGCAGCAACAAGAGCCAGCCATAAGCCCATAAGCAACAGCACACCTGTGTTTCCTTTGCCTGGAAACTAAGCATCTTCATCAGGCTCTGGCCAAAAAGCAAGTGTGTCCTGTCTACAGGTGGCTTGCCAGGGGAGATCTGTGGCTGAAATCTCTTCCCAGTCTGCAGAGCTCCTGGTTTGGTGTGTAGCAATTGTCTGTCTGATCCCCTGCAATGAGCCAGCGGCAGCACTGCATTCATGTGATGGCTTTCTCCAGTGAAAACCAGCTACAGCTGAGGCAGCATTAGCTCCTGACACCAAAGTGAGTTTCTGGATGCACCCGTTCCTGTCACTGACATGTCCCTGGTGTGCAGGATTCATGGCAGCAGCTGTGTGATACGACAGTAACACCACACATCTGCATTTTCCTATGTGTTTTAGGAAGAACTGAAGCTGAACTGCTCACCTCAGTGCCATCTGAGGAGGAAAGAATACCTCATGAATTAAATCAGATTATGCTGATTATTAATTAATATAGTTATCATCACTGATTGGAGTATTTTAATTACTCTTATCACTAAACAATTATTTGCTCCAGTAGAAATAGGTAATAACTGTATCATGGAAATGCTGATTATGCGCAAGGAGAGGATGTCAAGACCAAGTACTTGGAGATATCTCTGTGATTATATTAACATAAAGGCCATTGTAGCACACAGCAAGCACCCCATGTGGGTTGCCAAGCAGAAACTGCTCGTCTGGAGTGCTGCCTTCCACCATCAGCAGAGACAGGCATCAGCCAGCCCTGGCACTGGTGCTGCCACTCTGGTCCCTTGGCCCCACTGCACTTTCCTATTCCCATCCCCATCCATGCTCCGTCCCTCTCGTTGACCATAGCATTCACCAGGGTGCACAACAATTCCCAGTTAAAACTAACTGTGCAAAAGTCATTTCTAGTGGCAATTCTGTCTTTGGCTGACCGTGTAACTACGTCATCAGCAACAAATCATTGCAAAGCACTCTGCTCTTCTGTGGTTTCTTTGGATAACAATTTATTACCTCCTTCCACACACAGCAAGCGAAAACAAGCTGCGCTTCAGAAGGTCGCCTTGGCTGGCTATTGCCCATCACACAGACTTGGCAATGATCCCTTTTTCTTGGCACAAATACAGAAGCTCTAGGAGGCTACAGGGTGTCAGAACCTCTTCTGTGTGGTGCCGATGGTCAGCTTTCAGCGCTTGGCTTGTTCATATCTTTAATGCTGCATTCGAATTATGACGGCCATGGCCACATAATGCTGTTAACAGTGCACACACCATCCTGTTGAGATGGAGGAGAACTTATAAAATACAGATCTCTTTTGTGGAAAAATATAGGCACAAAAAAAACAAAAAACAAGGCAAGAGCAAAAAGGATTCCTATAGATATTTTATCACTCAGAAAGGAAAATCCTGCTTTAATGAATGTGAAATTCTGTGGTCAGGAAAAAGCACAAACAAGTTACAATATTTCCCTTAATTGGATTACAAATGTCACCTTTGGAATACACTTAAAAATCAATTATTCTTTTCTCTTTGTTGTGCTGTCAGTTTGTTTTTTACACTTCATTGAGCAAGGCAATGAAACAAAGCTGTTGTGCTTCTTATTGATTCTGTTTTGCGTTCAAAGTCAGTTTATCTATCTTTCTAGATGTTGGGCAACAGTAAACTCTGTTTTCTTTTCCAGCACAGATGAGATAGCTATCATCTGCACCAACTTTAAAACTGAGCAAATTGCCATTGTCTGCCAGAGGGTCATTTCTGATGTTCCTCGGGATGTAGGTTCTTCTGTAATTAAAAGACGCATTACACCATAAAAAGGCATAGCATCTATAGAGGTCAGAAAGACAGTCTGCTTATCCCAAGAGTTAAAATAGAAGACATATGAACAGAGGCTGAAGAGGAGGTGGTTGAGATTTATTGTCTAAAAGGTAGGGATTAAACAAGGATTTTTTAAAAAAGGGGCTCTGGAGGTTGATTTGTAGGCATAACTGGGGAGATGTGACAGGCAGAAGAGAAAGCATGAAGAGTGAGAAAAGGAAGACAAAAGGGTTAAAAGGGTAAATGTATAAATGTGTAAATGGGGGAAAAAAGATGAGTGATAATAAGGGAAACTGGGACAGAGATAAGTAGGAAGATAATATGCAAGTTCTCAGTGGAAAAAGTCTCTGAATGAGGACAAAGAACCGGTATTTAATGCTGTTTGAGACAAAAAAAAACAAACAAGGGAGACAGACAGCCAACAGCATGAGAGATGTTTTAGTATTAGGTTGGAAAAAAAATATTTAAACATCAGAAGTTTATTAACTCCAAACTGGCTACTAGATGCAAATGTGCATTTTCTGTATTCCTTACAAGTTATGGTATTGCTTGAACAGTAAGGTGCTTTTTTTGTGCTAAGATTTTTTTTTCTTGTAGCTGTTCAGATGTTCAAAAGCTTTAATAAGCAATATATTAATTGAAATTTTAGGAGTTAGTGGTGATTTTTCCTTCCCACCAAAAGGCTCATTCCCCTAACTCAAAATGATTTGTACTTTTTTTTCAGAGGCTGAATTTCAAATCAGAAATTTAGATCTGTATGTACATATGTATATGTAGGTGTATGCATTGCTGTACTGATGTCTGTGTCATTTTTGATCCTTGGTTACACACTTTGTTATTTACTCTATGTTATTTATTCTGCACATTTGAGATCAGTGCAAGTACACGCCATCAGTTCAATATAAACCTTGAAAACTTTCCACTCTCAATTGAGAACCCATCAATTAGCATATTATACCCTGCAATTTAACACTGTGCTTTGTGTGCGCGTAACAGCCTTGGTGACATGGTTTGGAGTGGGAGAAAGAGCAGAAGGATAGGGTTTTTGTAGTTTATTTTTTTTTGTAGGTTGGTTGGGTTTTTTTGTAGTTTCTGTCTGTTGGGGACTGGTGTATGTTGTGCTGGAGCAGCTCTGGCCACCAGCCATTACGCTGATGGACCTCGGATGGTGTTACAAAACCTTCCTAAGAGTAGGGTGACAAGACTGAGGCCAAAGCAAAAACCCACTAGTGATAGCTAAGAGAGATAAATGTAAAAGTCTTTCAGAGCCCTTTCAGTAAGGTCTGAATAGGCTTTCACTCCTTTTCCTTGACCTTCTTCCCCCACCTGTAAAGTGAAGATAACACCAACAAACAGTGGGCAATGAGCTTTAACTGCTTATTGCCATATCACAATCACAGCTGGATGCAACTATGATCATCTCACTAATTAAAGAGTCAAGCTACTTGTTGATGAAATGCTAGGTGTTACTGTTATGGTGCTGGTCATTTAGCAAGCAGTCTGTCTGTCTCTCTTTTGCCATACATGGTTTCAGCCTGCTTCCTGCAGTGAGCCACAACATCAGTATTTCCAGCAGCAAATTCTCATCATGGCTGGGGCCAGACCCCAAAGAAAGAGCAATGGAGCAAAAATGCACCAAGCACTGAAAAACTGTAGCAGGTATTGCAGGAGTAAAAAGCCTTCATATTAATTTTGCATTCCAAAAATCTAACCTTTGTGGTTTGCTTTACACCAGAAGTAAAGCACTTTTGTTTCCAGCTTGTTGAAAAAGGCTCCTTGGAATTCTATGCATTCTTCTAAATGATTTTAATGTCCTAAGAATAATTACACAGGCCTGAAGTTCACGGCTAAAAATTGTTTTTATTTATTTACATATAATTGTTGTTGTTGTGCAAGCAGAAACTGTTTTCAGTTCAGGGTTGTGTTCTCAGCAGAAAGGTTAACAGAAATCAAAAGTAATTAGCTGTTCAAAAAAGCAGTCATTTTATGCAAAACAGAGAATGATTATTTTTTTTAATTGCAAAAGACGTTAGGCAAAACAAAAGTACTTTGCAGGTTAGTACAATTTTTATTATTTGATGGTACTTTCTATGGTCTTCTCTAATAATTAGGAAAGGAATGGGGTGATTCCATTGCCTGCAGTGGCACATTTGGAGTCTGGTGCCAAAACCAATAGGGAAATCAGCTGAGAGATGAAGATTTAACCATTGGGTGACATAGTTGATGATAATTATATGTTTGGGATAATGAACACTAGTAGTTTCCATCAGCCTGTGGCTGTTTTGCATTCAGGGAGAACTTGCGAATTCAGGGCGCACAGCAGAAGACCTCTCATGCACAAATTGCCTTCTCTCTCACCACACTTGGGTTGCTCTTTCTTATTTAGTGTTTCAGGAAAATATTCCCAAAATGCTGGTATGCTTCAGGAGGACAGCTCTCCTTTGGAGAGGTAACAATCAGGCTGATTAGATACCGAATCAATTTTTGGTCATGTAGATTAGATTAAATCCCGTTAACTGTAGGGCACCTGGATTCTTCGGAGGCTTGGAAGTGTCAGAGATTTCTACCAGTTTCTTTCCATGTTTCCAGTTCACAGCCAGGCAAGAAGTGCAAGGCATGTTGGGGCACTCGTCCAGGCATTTTCTAGCCTGTTCGCCCACGTTTTGTTCCTTGTGCTTGTAGCTCAGGAGGGGGATTGTATGTGCTCAAGCAAACTCCAGCTCAGTGAGGTTTTCGCCACAACCCTCCACATTGTGTGGACACCCCGCACTTGTGTGTGGATGGCTGCGGGGGCTCAGCACACCATGAGGACCTTGTTTGTAATGAGCTTTTATAATGGGGAAATGATGGGTTGCCCAGTCCAGCGAGTGGAGACTGTTGGCAGCTTGGCTGCCATCAGGGCACTGCTCTTGTTGCTCTGGGCATGTACAACCAAAGTCCTTCTTGAATAAGGAAAGTCAGTGGTCCTTGGGGTTGTTTGTTTCATAGAATCATAGAATCATCTGGGCCAGAAGGGACCTTCAAAGGTCATCTAGTCTGGCCTCCCCACAGTCAGCAGGGACACCCCCAACTAGACCAGGTTGCCCAGGGCCTCATCGAGCCTCACCTTGAATATGTCTAGGGAAAGAGCCTCAACCACCTCCCTGGGCAACCTGTTCCAGTG